>VDFB02343666.1:0-25463 GCA_007258455.2 Sequoia sempervirens | reverse complement strand
TGTTCATGAGATTTGTTAAAATTTTCATATCCAACATCATTTTTCTACTCCATATTACCCCCAAGGCAATGGCCAAGTTGAGGATCTAATAAGAACATCCTAAAAATCTTAAAGATTGTCAATGACGCTGGCCGAGACTAGAACCTACAACTTAATCCTACTTTATGGGCCTATCATACCAATGTTCACACACCTATAGGAGCTACACCTTACTACCTTGTCTATGGATCTGAATCCATGCTACCTATAGAGCTCCAGTTACCATCCCTATGAGTCTCTATGCAAGGCTTGATCGATCAAGAAGAATATCGTGTATCCTGTCTACATGAGATAGAGTTACTAGATGAAAAGATATAGAATGATTTGACACATTTGCAAGCATATCAGAATCACCTTCGACACAACTACAATAAGAAGGTCTAGCCTAGAAGCTTTGGCATAGGTGACTGAGTCCTGAAAGAAAATCCAAAGAATCAAGCAAAACAAGAGAAACCTGGAAATTTTGAACCTAATTGGTTCGGCCCTTATATCATCATAGCATTATTTGGATCCAACACTTATTAGTTGTCTACTCCTAAAGGAGAACCATTTTCTAAAACCCATCAACAACATGCACCTACACGAGTACTACACTTGATTCTCAGAGTATCCTCTTAAAAAGTCAAAAAATACACAACAAATCAAAAAAAAGGTCACCCTGATGAAAACCTGGAAAATAGGCGTCTTGGTGACAACAACAAAAAAATCAAAATATTAAAAAAAATAGTAAAGAGAAATAATTCATCCAAAAGTGAAAACCACTTCGATGGTGCTTTGGATAAGTACCATGGTGAAAACCTAGAAAACTGGTGCCATGTGTAGTCAGTCTATGCTCCTTCGTGTATTGTCACTAGATTTTCATTTCATTCTTTTGTTCATGCATTCACACATATCACTCACCCACAATAAAGCTTCATCATCCTTCCCATGGCCTGAGAAACACTAACATTTGGCATCCTTTCCATGATCATCCTTTGCATTCACTACTTCCCCTTGTGAATAATATAGTGATCCTATACTTGACTGGGGGAAATTCCTTGACTTGCGTCTTCATGGGAAATAACACATGGTATCAGCCTTTTCAAACTTCAAAAATCCAAAAAAATTAGAAAAGTTAAAAAATACAAAAAAATTAGAAAACTTCAAATTTTTTTTTAAAAAAAACTTAAAAATAAATAAAATAAAACCATCAAAACCTCCAAAAATAGGGTCTAATTCTGGGTCTGAGTCAGTTTGTGTTAGTAGGGTCAAACTACATTGTCTATGTGCATTTGCTACATAGGCAAGACTCATCTTAAATGAACCCCTGAGACATTAGGTTAGTCCTTTTAGGTTATCCAAATAAAATCACGACTCCATCATTTTTCAAATAAAACAAAGTCAAGTCATGTCGAACTAGGAGGTCTTTGCATGTATAGCATAGGAAAGGCCATCAATTGATGAGCCCTCAAGGCCACCTAGGTTAGTCCTTTAGGTTTTGTCGAGTCTGGTCATCTTCTTGGTCCGCAAGCAATCATCATTCACACCACATCATGAATCAAAAGGAAAACATAACCAATTTTTTTTTTCATCTTCAATCAATCAATTGTCTTATCGTCAATCAATTGATCTGGTCATTGATCTTGTATTGGAATGGGGCATTATGCCATTTCTCTCATTCTATCCCATCTCTTGTCTTTTATCAAGATGTGTCCTTGAGATTATAATTTTTCTTTGGTCAATTTGGTCACTCACCTTAAGAAGGATGTGTCTTTCTTTTAGCAGGTGCTTTATCAACAATCATCACCTGATCAAATTTATCAGATGTGTTCCTTGCCTTAAATAGGATATGTCTTTCCTGAAATTAGGTATTGTCACATTATTTGGTCATATCAATCAATCTTTGTCAAACAATCAATCAATCTTGTCAAATTGGTCAATCAATCTTGCCTTAATATGGATGTATCCTTCCTGAAATCAGGCATAATCATCAACCTTGTCAACCTTATCAATCAATATTTTTCAAACAATCAATCAATCTTTCCTTAATCAGGATGTGTCCTTCCTGAAACCAGGCGTAATCCTTATCAATCAATCCTTGTTAACCGGTCAATCAAATCAATTTTTCAACCTTTGTCAACTTATCATCAATCCTTGTCAACTTATCAATCAATCCAATCCTCTTGGTCAACCTAATCAATCAACTCAAACAATCTTATCAGTATCATTGGAAAACACTATTCTCTTTGGCAAACACTTTGTTAGTCTACATTTGTCTTATCTTTTTTATTGGTCTTCGGTCATGTTACTAGTTACCTTAAGGATGTCCTATTAAGGTATTTAGAGGGACAATGATGGATCATGACCTCTTTTCTTTTCTTGTTGTCTATGGTTTTTCTTGGAAAAAAGACTAGGATAATTGGGTCCTTAGTATGAGCTAGGGAATTCCTTTTCTTTTGACTTTGTCTTTTGACTGCTTGTCTCTCACAAATGGTCACCTTGCACACCTTGGTGTTTTTGTTCCATTTGACATTTTTGTAGCCCTATGATGATAAATATAAAAGCATGAAAGTTGGTACCTTGTCATTTCTTGTCTCACTTTCCATATCCATCTTCCTTTTGTTTTTTTACGCTAACTTCCATCTCTTCCACACTAACATTTCTTCCATCTACATCCTAACAGAGTCCTGTGGCACACAAAAAATCTTGCATACATAATCTTGTTAGATAGCATCATAGAAGGAATTTTTATCATAGATAGCATTACCATATTAAGTCACATACATATATTTGCATAAGAAAACACAAAAACATAGAAATCATCCATGTAGAATTAACATTTTCTCATCATATTAGTATTCTATTACATAGTTCATTCATCACATTATATAACATTACATTTCACATACATTTCATTATATCATAATAGATTATGTACATTGCATTTCACATCACATTGCATTTCATTTCACATCACATTGCATTCCATAAACATTACATCACATCAATAATAATATGGCATATCATACTACACATCACATTTTTCATTCATATTAGACGTGCTAAATCATTACATTTTACATTATCATATAAAAATTTCATCACATCAATACATTTGCGTAGCACATTGCATTTGTTAAATTAGGTCATTTCTATTACATTCATCATTCATACATATTATAATACTAGAAAAATATATAATCATAAATGCATCACATCATCATATCACATTGCATTCATCAAATCAAGCCATCCATGTTGCATTTATTATCCACATATAATCATAAAAGTATAATCATAAAGCATATTAAACCATCACATAACCATATAGAATGCATCAATAAACATCATAATCACAACATAAAAATCCATAACATAGCATGTCATCATCATAAACATAAAAGCATAATCATATAAAAATGTATATCATCAACTACCACCAAAATCATATCATATATATATCACTCAAAAAATAAGTGTCATAGGTACAATGTCATGATGTATCATATCCGATAAAAGTGGAGCTCGTAGACTTGATAATAAAAAATGAAAGTGTCCATATAACATGATAACTAAAAAGGGGCCCTAGCCTGAACTGTCCTGATCCCCTATCCTTGGGGCATCCCTGTCCTCCCTATGCGGTGACTCTCTAGATCTGTGCTCTATGGATGAAGGCTTGTCATATGGTGTAGCTTGTCTGGCATCTGAAGTCTCACCCTGAGACATACTCTATGTGCACCTGCTATTTTTCCTACTATGTGATCTGCCCCATGAGCCACTGTTAATGTCTAAAAAGGAGGGCTCCCTCCTCTCTAGTAGTACCACTCTCTCATACAAATCTCTATAATATTGACTGACCCTACTCGCTCTGGTGTACTCCTATGCAACCTCCACTATAGATCCACTGCATGTAGCTATAAAATTGATCATTCGCTGGTCTATCTGTTGTTGGATAATCACCGCTAGGTCTCTCTCTACTTGGAAGGAATCCCTCTCGGCCTTAAGGCCATCCCTCTCTATAGTAACAATCCTCAGCTTGGCCTCTAAAGCCTCTACTCAAGCTTGCAGTGTGGCTATCCCCTACTCTACAGATCCATCCTCCCCTCTGACCCCCACCTCCTCTAGCGCCCCATCCATACCCATGATGGTCCTCTCATAAGGGAATCTCTCTCCCTCATCCATCTTTGCCTCCTACTCAGCCTGCTTCTCTAGTTCAACCTCTCCCCTAGCCTCAACCTCCATAGCCTTTTCCTATGGCTGCCCTAACTCTGGTGCAAGCATCTCTGCATGTTGCTTCCCCTCCTGCACTACCACCTCCATTGCTACCCTCACCTCAAGCTGGTCCTCCTCCATCTCCTCATCCTCCCTGATCAGTGGTAGCTTTCCTTCCTCCCCCTCCATCAGTCCCCTCCTTGTCTTCCCTGTCCATCTCCTCCATCATCTTTGACGAGTCTAGTTTATGGTCTAATTTTGGGTAGAATTTATGATTTAGTTGCTGAAGTTATCATGGACTTTGATGTTAAGTGTTCATACTTTTATGATATTTCCTCAAACTATAGGCATTGGGACTAATCCTATTTCTACAAAATTTTAATGATAATGACATGTTATATGGAATATCTATATTAATCTTGCATGTGGTTAATGAATGTTCTTTAAAGCAGTTATATATATGCAATTATTGTGTGTACTAACATTACCATGCAGAGATAATTTGAGGATGCTAAATTGAGTAAGACACCGCTAGCTGGGAATGCACCATAACATCCAACAAGGGAATCGTTCAAAGGTCAAAGGAGGTCGACGATAGGAGATTCCTCATGCAAACTGAATGCAATCACCTTGTAGTGGTATTTATTATTGTTGAGAAAATGCACACGTTACTGCAGTGCTAAATCTGCATGTGGACATGCATGTCTGACCGGATTCCATGCATGCCTAACCGCCACTCCACTTTCTCTAGTTTCCCTAAATGGAATCCTCCTAGTTCATGGAGTTGAATGCCTTGTTTAGTTGATAGTATAAATAAGGATCATATGCTTCTTCTCTGGAGGTTGCGCGATCTAATATTGTACTTGCATTCTTAAAGTTTTCAACAATACAATTATGCTACTCTTTTGTACTCATGAATTCTAGTGAATAAAATAAAGTTATAAGTTTGAGCATCTGAGTTCTCATTAGTTTTTAGATGATACTTATCCAAGGGGGACCACTTGGTGAGTAATCCATCCTTTGGCTTAGTATTAGTTTAGTATTACTTTCTGTTCAATAATTAGTTAAGAATCTTGCACTGACTATTCTTTCAGCCACTAGAATTCCATTATGTGACTGTTCCTCGAGCCAAAGCAGATAGAGTAGTGTCATGTTTGTTTACTTAGATCTTCATTTATGTCATGTATTTAAGCTTGGTGTATTTTTTGATTGATGATTATCATTTATGTTATTCCTTTCTAAGCAATTTACTTTCAACATTATGTCTTTCTTAGTTGTAGAGTGAAAATGGCTACTTTGGGTTCCTAGTGCATATACTGTGCTGACCCATTTCAAGTTCACGTCCTTGGGTTGAAAAGTTAAATGCACCTTCATGATGATTGAAATAGCTATTCATGTTAGATGTCCAATCTTTGAATCACAGCTATAAAGGCCTAGTTGTTAAATCATTGTAGGAGGCCGACATTTTTGGCGCTTTTGCCAGGATGGTGTCAAACTAGGAAGTTCTTTGGAGTCATTGTTAGTTTTCTTGCTATAGTATTTCTAAAATTTGTTCTTAGCATACCCCTCATTTAGGAAGTAATGACTCCCCTTATTATCTACCAAGTATTTGTGTGAACTGGCTGATAGTGAGTTGATACCACATGCATAAAGGAAGGAGAAGGGATGCTTATGGGAGATTCCTTCCTAACAATCCTAATCCATTCCAGATAGTTGAATATCAAAACCTACTAAGAGAGGAAGAAGAAGAAGATACACACCCCTTTGTTGATGCATTTCCTGATCTAACTAGCTCTAAAGTTTCCTCTGAAGACCAAAATTAGCTTGAGAATCACTTTGCTTTGGAACTACATCGAGCAGGCATGGGTGACACAAATAGAAACATACCTAATCAACCAGCTTTTCCTTTCCCCATTTCCCATCAAAATGAAGTTGAAAACATAAAAAATATCCCTGCTTCAACACTCCCCAAGTTTTATGGACTTGTCACAAAAGATCTTGATACCTTCTTGTTTGAGTTTGACATTCTATAGGAGTTTTGACTACACCACCGATGCCCATAGTCTTAAGCTATTTTCTACCACTCTAAAAGAAGCTGCGTTAAGATGGTTCATGAGCCTAGGTAGAGATATTGTGGAAACTTGGGAGGACATGAAGAGAAAATTCCTTGAGAAATACAAGGAGTATTGCAAGGGCAGTGACATGAGAGTAGGTGATATTTTTAGGATACAACAAAAGGAAGATGAGAGCCTAGAGGATTATATTGCAAGGTTTCTATTTTTCCTACAAAAATATCCACACCATACACTAAATGAAGACTCACAAAAGTTGTTTTTCCTGAGAAGAATCAATGACAGCTGCACTGATGCCTTGGACCTAATGGGAGGAGGATATATCTCTCAAGTTCCTTGGGAGGATATCAAGAAAATATGCTAGAACTAATCTAGGGAAACTTCAAAGAAAGGAAGAGCTTACCAATCTTCCATGGGTAATTCATCTACCGATGGAGTTTCAAGAATGGAGATTACTCATTTGCTGGCAGACTTCAAGCAATAAATTATAAACAATCTAGCTACTTAGCTAGATACACTTCAGGCCAAAAAGAAGCAAGAGGAGGTAGCGGCAATGTTGACAGAGTATTTCCACCATTGTAGATAAAAGAAGAAGGATTGCAGATGCAAGATGGTAGCTAACATTGAAGAAAAACATATTGCACCTGAGTTCAAGCCAATTTAGATTGAAGAAGATCAAGTCTAATATGTTGCACAAAGGAGGCCTTGGGCTCCAAGACAAGGTATGCCACTAGATCCACTCTCTTATGCTGGGCCATATTTCAATTCCTATTCACTTGGTAACCAATGGTAGCCCCCATATCCATCCATCTATGGAGGATATCCACCACAACCTTGAGGTAACCCTCCAAATGCTTATCCCAATCATCAAAACTCTCCACCCTAGTGGAAACAACCTTAGGGGAATTGGCAAGAATATCAAGGGCATTGGTAGCCACCTCCAGCAAAATGGTAGCAAACAAATCAATGGAGGGGAGGACAACAATGGCCAACCCAAACAAACAGTTACATGCAGCCACCTTCTTAGCCCCAATAGCCTACTATAATGCCTCCACCTACTAATTCAAGCTCAAGTTCACCTAAACCTACTCAGCTACCAGCTCAACCCACACCCAATCCAAATAACAAACCACAACTGCAGCTTGTATACTCTGTTGATTCAAATCAATTCCCTACATATGCTATGAGTGTAAGTGACATCGACTTGCATTCAAGAACTACCTTACCAGCCCCTTCAAAGCCCATTATTCCTATGGAAGAGGAAGATGAACCTCTGAATGATATCATTTAGCTAAGTGCACCTAAAAATCCTGAACTAGTCCAAGCCAAGTAGACTGAATAAGAACCACCATTTCCTCAAATATTGGAAGTTTCCAAGAAAAATAAAGAAAAAGAGGATACAAGTTTTGACATCCTAGATCAGCTGAAGCATATATGTGTCCAGATCACTCTATTCCAAGCCATAAATGATGTCTCAATATATGGCAAGGCAATCAAGGAAGCATGCCTCAAGAATCCAGGAAAGAAAAACAAATACCTAGCTACAGTCCATGTGGTGGGACAACTAGCTAACATTATGCTTGGAAAAGTGACTATCCCTAAGTACAATGACCCAGGTAGTCTTGTGGTAGTAGTCGTTATAAACAAGATCCAAATAAAGAATGCACTAATTGATTTAGGAGAAACAATAAATGTAATGACCATGGATATCTTGCAACAACTAAACGTTGCAAGCATGAGATCTACTCCTACTATCCTACAACTTGTTGATAGTTCTATTGTTAAGCCTAATGGTATAGTGGAGGATCTTGTGGTAGTTCTAGACTCCTGGTAGTACCCAACATACTTCATGATTCTTTCTCCTAAAGCTACACTAGGCGGGTATCCCATTATTCTTGGAAGACCATGGTTAGAAACTGAAAATGCATACATTAGATGTTGGTTAGGTGACATGACTATTTCAAATGGGAAGAGCACCAAATTTTTTTTCTTTATCCTCTTGCTCAGCCATCTCATGATGAGGATGATCTCGTATGGCCATATGTTGGTGAAGAGGCTAAGGAAGTTAATTCTGTAGTGCATCTTATGATGATAGGAAGAAGCTATTTTATGCAATTTCAAGATGAGGATTATGTATTGAATAACATCATTCAAAATCATTGTGAAGTGGAATAGGAATAATCTTCTCATTTAGTTGTTCCAGCCAAGACACTTCAGTCTTCTCCTCCTGCAACCACTCTTCCTGTAGCCAGACTTCCTACAACAATAGGCATGTGCCATACATTACTGCCATATGAACTAAAGGTACCATGCATTAATGAAGCAACCATGATAGAGTTAACTACACAAGTGCATGTGTCAAAAGGAAAATATTTGAATGTTAATAGTAAACTGAGTGAAGAACAACAATTGTTATTGGAAAACTTATTGAGGACCCACCAACATGCATTTGCGTGGGATTATCATGATATGAAGGGATTGGACCCTAAAATTTACACACAAAATTTACATCAGAGATGATTGCACCCTAGTGAGGCAACCCCAAAGAAGAATTAACCCTGCACTGAGAGAAATTGTAAAAGGGGAATTACAAAAATTGCTAGATGCAAGATTTATCTACCCCATTTCAGATAGCTAGTGGGTGTCTCCATTGGTGATTGTGCCTAAAAAAGGAGGGAAATGGTGAGTTTTTTTTTTATTACAAGTAACTTAATGCTACCACCAAGAAGGACCATTTTCCCTTACCTTTCATAGATCAAGTTTTGGACACACTTGCGGGAAAGCAATACTTTTCTTTTCTAGATGGATTTAGCAGCTACAACCAAATCCAAATTGCACTAGAGAACCAGGAGAAGACCACCTTTACTTGTCCATGGGGGACCTATACCTACTCAATACTCCCATTTGGCTTATGCAATGCACTTGCAACTTTTTAGAGGGCAATCATTAGCATATTTTCAGATATCTCTCTTGATTGCATGGAAATTTACATGGATGACTTTACCACCTATGGTTCTAATTTTAATTGGGCATTGGACAATCTTAGGAGAGTCCTACATAGATTTGAAGACCAAAATTTGTCTTTAAACAATGAAAAGTGTTTCATGATGATGCAGGAAGGTGTAGTTCTTGGCCACTACATCTCCCACAAAGGAATTCAAGTAGATCCTACAAAGATTGAGGTGATCACAAATCTACCCACATCTGCAAAACAAAAGGATGTTAGGATTTTCTTGGGTCATGCAAAATATTATAGGTGTTTCATCTGAGATTTTAGAAAAATAGCAGCACCATTGTATACTCTTCTCACTAAAGATGCTGAATTCTAGTGGACTGAAGCTTGTGACAAGGCATTTTCTGACTTGAAGGTAGCCTTGACTCATGCTCCTATACTCAAAGGACCTAATTGGGAGCTTCCTTTCCACATCCATACAAATGCATCAGATTATTCCATACGAGCAATCTTAGGATAAAAAGAAGGATCTATTGAAAATGCCATTTATTTTGTTAGCAAAAATTTGCAAGGAGCTGAATTCAACTATACAGTGATAGAGAAAGAAATGTTGGCAATAATCTATGCCCTGAACAAATTAAAGCATTACATAACAAGTTACCAAATATTTATACACATTGATCATGTAGCCATTAAGTATCTCATGAATAAACCTCTGATCTCTAGTAGGCTGGCAAGATGATTATTGTTGATGTAGGATTTTGACATAACCATTGTGGATAAACCAAGGAAGGCTACTGTTGTTTTAGATTTTCTTTCAAGGTTGACTACATCAGGGGATAATCAAGTAATAGATGACTTTTTTTTTCTTCTGATGAGCATCTATTCTTTATCAGTGTACAAACACTCTGGTATGCTAACATAGCTAATTATATGGTCACAGGTAGAGTTCTAGATCACTTCTCTCCAAAAGAGAGAAGGGAACTCATTGAAAAATATTTTCTTTTCTCATGGATTGTTGGATGTTTGTTTTATATTGGACTAGACCATGTCATGAGGAGATGTTTGAGAGAAGATGAGACATATGATATTTTGCATGCATGCCACAATAAACCATGTGGAGGACATTTTGTAGCCAAGAGGACAACAATGAATATTTTGAACACATGATATTATTGGTCAACACTCCACAAGGATGTAGGAAGGTATACCAGAAAATGTGATAGATGCCAAAGAATGGGAAAACCAACCAAATCTGATGAGATGCCACTTTACCCTCAGGTAACAATCACTCCCTTTGACAAGTGGGGATTTGATTTTGTAGGGCCCATTGACCCTCCATCAAATGGTAAGTCCTATATCGTGGTATGCACTGATTATGTAACAAAGTGGGTAGAAGTTAAGGCCATGAAGCATGCAAGAGATAACAAGGTTGCAAAATTTCTTTATGAGGAGATTTTCACAAGGTATGGAGTTCCACAAGAGATAGTGACTGATCAAGGGGCTCAATTCAAATCAACCCTTGTTGCAACACTATGAGTACAACATAAGACACATGAAGTCTACTCCTTATCACCCCCAGGCCAATGGTCAAGTTGAGGTGACCAACAGAGAAATTGAAGCTATTCTAACCAAAACCGTAGCTATCCATAGAAAGGATTGGGTAAAAAAATTACCATAAGTTGTTTGGGCCTACAAAACTACTTGGAAAACAACTACAGGCTTCACTCCATTTGAGTTGTTGTATGGAAAGACAACCATGATGCCCATTGAATTTGAACATAAGACTCTTAAAACTATAGTAGATTTAAGGATGGATATCTCTGAGGCACAAAGAGAAAGAATCATGCAGCCAAATGCTTTGGACGAGATGTGGAGAGAAACCTTGCATCACATTGAGGTAGTGTAGAATTAGAGAATCAGGTGGCATGATAAATTTATCAAGGACAAGAAATTCCAACTAGGAGACTGGGCATTGCTTTATGATTCTAGATATCAGGAAAATGTAGGAAAATTGTAGACAAGGTGGCTAGGACCACATGAGGTTGCTGAATTATTCCCCAATGGTGTTGTTCAACTCATTACTATTGACCTAGTCAGATTCAAGTTGCTTTTCAATGGTCATCACCTCAAATTGTATCACAAGACAACTTCCAAGAAGGAGTTCCTGCAACAATTCACTCATCATGCAACACCTAAGCTTCCTGCAACCGAAGGAAGTGGACCTAGTGTCCCTCCTTCTGGCTAATTGAGGTATGTATTTATCATAATAATGACTTCCACTTCCATGTGAGTCCATTTCTCCAATTCTCCACCCATCCACCTATCCATCTCCACCTTTCTCTCTCTTCCATCACTTCACTTCACTCCACTCCACCTCATCCCACCTCATCTTCATTAATTGCTCAACTTATTTCCTAAAAAGGAAAATGATACTTTCTTCACAATCTTTGCAACGAATCCTCCACATATTCAAGTATGTGTGCATTAATTGCTATATCTTAATTGAATTTAAGCGCATTCATTTAATTGTTGTACATTAGTATGGACGTTCACCATAGCATGCCAATATTCCCCACCCTTATCAAATCATCATCTCACATGTGAGGACGCATGCCCAAATTTAGGTTGGGGGAATGAAAAAGATGTGAATATTTTTCCCATGTGTTAGTCCATGCTGGTCTACGTTAGCAAAATTTAAATTGAGCCGATTTGAAATCTAAGTGAGAGGATAGCTCACATGTGTGAGGTGACACCAACTGCTACCACCATTTCTCTCCATCATATCTTTCCTTTATTAATCCTTCCTTGCCATTATTGACCTTGTCATATCTCAAGTTGCGTTGCAAATAAAAGGTAAATTAGAAAGGGAAAATTTAGTCGACATTGGCATTGGAAATTTGGCAAGTGTTGCAAGAAGGTACATTTGGTTTTCAGACGAGAATTGTAGGAAGGAAACCGGAGAGTGTTTGTTTGATTACAAACAATGGGAGGTGGGTTAATTTGAAATGAACCCATGGTGCATGATGTATTACTATAGGATGCACCCTGTCTGGCCGAATTTAGAAATTGCGGGTGGATAGACTAATTCTTGAAGCTGGATGATTTCAATGAAGACATTGCACTACAATTCACCCAAACATTGTCTGAAGGGAAGGCCACGGTAAAAGGGCTAGAGGTCATAGTGAGTAAAGAAAGAATTGTAGAAGTTACAGGGTTACCTACTGATGGTGAAAATTACCTTGTTTCCAGAAACGCCAAATTAGCTAGGGTCAAATTTACAGAGCCGAATGACCCTCCATTGAGCATAGATAAATAGGGGGTGAAGAGAATGTCTTTACTTGAGCCATGGAAACATATAGTTGTTTATGTCATAAAATACATCACCTATGAAGGTCGCTAATTGAATTTTCATTATGTGTACTTCAAACTTTTGAATCACATGAGGCACGAAAGGAGGATGAATGTGTTGAACGTGCTATACAACCTTCTTTCAATCATGGCAGTCGAGACTCAAAAAGGTAGGGACAATTCTGTTTCCCACCATTATCTGATTAAATTGTTAGTTGAGAAGTCTCTGCATGATGTGTCTGGAATGACCTGGAAAGAATTCATAAAAATTGATCAAATTAGACCTAAGAATTTGCAACCTAGGGTTTTACCTCAACCTCATAGGTCTAGCAGGATATTGAGCACGACTAAAGCCACTCTTGGTGCTTCAACCTCTGGATTAGGCCCTAGTGTAAACCCTCCTACAACAGAAGAAACCATAGAAATTAGCTCTTCTGGGACATAACACTCAGACAAAGAAAGTTCTTCCCCCAATTCTGATGATGATGTTCCACTTGGCATTCTAATGAAAACTAGGGCACAAAAGAGAGGTAGAAATGAGAAAAGGAAAAGCTAAAAGGCAGCTGATAGAAAAAGAGGTTCCAAGCTCTAAGAAGAGAAAAGTTGACATTGTTCATCCTACAGCCATAGAAAAACATGAGAGCCCTCCTAGTAAAACAAGACTAGTTGGGCCAGTCTTTGGTGTGCCTCCACAGGAAATCCCTAAATCTAGAGAAATATCACAAGGGGACACAAAATCTCCAATGGGGTAGGAGAATGTCAGGGAAGAAGATATATTTAACATGACAACAAACATAACATTGGTCAATCTTGCTAACATTGTAGAACAAGTCAAAAATCAAGAGTACAAAGAAAATTAGGATTTCTTGCAGCAAGAGACCCTGTAGCAAGATATCCTGTAGAAAAAGAAAAAACAAGAGGAGTCCCTACAACAACAACAAGAATTTGGAGAACAATTAGTGCCCCTACAACCAGAATTGATGGGACAACCTGAATCCTTGCAATTAGCACCATGTGAAGAGCAAGCATCAGTGCTAGGAAAAATGTTGGTAGGAATACATAACTCCCCTTACTTTTCAATGCACAAGGTAGCGATGCATTTATGGAAAGAGATGCAAAGAAGGGAAGAAGAATGGAAGGAGAAAAAATGCAGGTTGAAAAAGGAAATTCAAAAGAGAGACGAGGAGATTGAAGACAAGGATACATAAATTGCCACCTTAAAGAAGAAGGTGGATGATATGGCAACTTTGGTACCATATATTTTAGAGTGTAGGACCCATCCAAGGGTCTATGCTATGCATTTGAAGGAGAAATATATTTATTTTAGGCAAGAAAGAATTATCTCAGGTTTGAAACCTTCCATTAAGACTCTTGTTGAATTTTTCAATGCTTATCAGATTGCTTCCCTTGAAATGAAGAATTTGTTGTGCGAGTTTTATTTGCATAATTATGCTATGACACAAGACCATGATTGGGATCCCTTGTTGTATGTTGGGGATATCCAATTAAGGGCATTTATGTCCTAGGTGCAAAATGAGATTAGTTGGGGACAACAATATGGGGCTTATAAGAAAATGGAATCTAACATCCCCTCGTCCATTAGGGCTAAATCAAGGAATCCAAGGGATATTTTCAGGGAATGGCACAAAATGTTTTTTAGACCTAGTTATGGTAATAGGATTATGCCTTGGATAGAAGCAGTTTATAATGAATATGAGGAAAAGTAAAAAGTAAAAGAGGAAATTGTGAAGAGATACTTCTCACAAAGATGGAACAACCTAACTTTAGGTTCTACCAATATGATATTGCTGCAGAGAGACAGAGATGGAGTAGCTTGGACATATTAGGAGGATTCTACTAGGATCTTGATTCACACACAACACACTCTGATGTGGGACAATTGTTATTTGCAAATTTCGGAGCATTGACCAAGCAGAAGAACAACCCTTCCCCTACTAGAGGACCAACAAAACCTTAGGTTGGGGGGAGTGATGAGTCTAGTTTATGGTCTAATTTTGGGTAGAATTTATGATTTGGTTGCTAAAGTTATCATGGAATTTGATGTTAAGTGTTGATAATTTTATGATATTTCCTCAAACTATAGATGTTGGGCCTAATCCTACTTCTACAAATGTTTAATGATAATGGCATGTTATATGAACTATCTATATTAATCCTGCATGTGGTTAATGAATGTTCTTTAAAGCAGTTATAGATATGCAATTATTGTGCAGACTGACATTTCCATGCAGATATAATTTGAGGATGCTAAATTGAGAAAGACACCGTCAGCTGGGCATGCACTATAACGTCCATCAAGGGAATCATTCAAAGGTCAAAGAAGGTCGATGACAGGAGATTCCTCATGCAAACCAAATGTAACCACCTTGTAGTGGTCTTTATTGTTGTTGAGCAAACATGTGTGTTACTGCAGTGCTAAATCTGCCTATGGACATGCATGTCTGGCTGGATTCCATCCATGCATAACTGCCTCTCCAATTTCTCTATTTTCCCTAAATGACATCCTCCTAGTTCGTGGAGTTTACTGCCTTTTTTAGTTGATAGTATAAATAAGGATCAAATGATCCTTCTTTGGAGGTTGCGTGATCTGATATTGTACTTGCATGCTTAAAGTTTTTAGCAATACAATTATGCTACTCTTTTGTACTCATGAATTCCAGTGAATAAAATGAAGTTCCAAGTTTGAGCATCTGAGTTCTCATTATTTTTTAGAGGATACTTATCCAAGGGGGCCCACTTGGTGAGTAATTCGTCCTTTATCTTAGTATTAGTTTAGTATTACTTTTTGTTCAGTAATTAGTTAAGAATCTAGCACCGACCGTTCCTACAACCACTAAAATTTTATTCTGTGACTGTTCCTACAACCAAAGCAGATAGAGTAGTGTCTGGTTTGTTTGCTCAAATTTTCATTTATGCCATTCATTTAAGCTTGGTGTAATTGTTGATTGATGATTAACATTTATGTTATTCCTTTCTAAGAAATTTACTTTCACCATTGTGTCTTTCTTAGCTGTAGAGTGAAAATGGCTACTTTGGGTTCCTAGTGCACATACTGTGCTGACCCATTTCAAGTTCACGCCCCTAGGTTGAAAAGTTAAATGCACCTTCATGATGATTGAAATAGCTATTTGGGTTAGATGTCTAATCTCTGAATCACAGTTGTAAAGGCCTAGTTGTTAAATCATTGTAGGAGGCCGACAATCTCCCTATCCTCCTCCATCCCCTTGTCCACCATATCCTCTCCCTCCACCCCTCTAACCCCTATCCCCTCTCTGGCCTCTCAGGCCCCTACCTCTGTGCTCTATCAGTGTTGTGTTGTGGATATGTCAAAGGTACTGGTCTATGTATCAACCACCAGGTATCATACTTTGGTGTAATACCTGCATCAACATCCCCTCCTCTCCACTCCCAATCTAATGCCTAAAGGGAATTGATCTCCTGCTCTACTATAGTAACCACAATCTAAGGTCCCCATGGATGCACCTCCTAGGAGGATCGTGCAAACTCTATAGTGCCAACTAGAACACCCTACCTCTCCCAAAATTGGTGTCTTACCCTCTCTGGTAGATACATCTCAATGATATGCTAGGTCTGCACTATGCGGCCGATGAGATATCTAGGATGTCGACACCATGGCATGTGATTTTCCTCATCAATCCATAAATCACAAGTCTTGTATAGCCTCCAAATGAAACTGACCAATGTGTCCAGACCATGCCTCTAGTACCCAACATCCCCCACATGTGTCTGTGTTAGGACCGCCTGGTACATATAAACATATGGAGTGTGCTCCCAAGTGTCGAACCACCGAAGGTTGGAACACTACTATGTGCTCCCATGCCCAAACTGCCAGTAATGTCACCTCGTAGCTCAAACTCTATCCTCCCTTGTAGGTGATATCATGCAGCTGAAAGTGAATCATGGCCAATAGACATGGCACCCACACATACACTGTCCCGAAGTGAACCATCAATCCAAGCATCTCTCCCCAGCCTATTGGGAAACCATGACCCCCGTGGTCTGGAATCATCACTTCTACTATCAACATGCATAGAACGTAGTCATATATGTCATATCACTCTACCAACATCTCCCATTAGATATCGTAACCTTGGATCCTGAGCTCTGTATCGTCTTCGCAATCATAGTACTCGTACAAGGCCTGCAATCCTCGAGCGGGGTCATAATGTACCCGCTCACCATGAATTGGAAGTCGTAATATCCTGTACACATCCTCCAGGGTGACTGTCACCTCCCCTATTGGCAAGTGGAAGCTACTCGTCTTGGAGTGCCATCGATCTGCCAATGTTGTCAACATCCCCTTGTTTTCCCTAATCACAAGCATATAGGTGACATAGAACAAACCTAGTTCTAGCAATGTATGTCTCTCCTCATCGCCTAAATGGTCCTGCAATTGAAAAAAATCTGGTCTCAACTCTCACATATAAATAGGAGGTAGATGCTCCTGAAATCATCAAGCAAACCATCATGTCAATCCAAGACCTTTAGTTGACCTATTGATCCTAAGTTGACCAAGTCAAAATTTCCTAATCTAGGGAAAATTTTGAACCACACAATTGCATCGTAGTTTTGTCAAATGCATCACACACATTATCCACCAGCTCAAAATTGTGATTGTGTCGCTCGCCTATCACATGCACCATTCTATACATCACATGTGTCACAACTTCTTGCTTGCATCATTTTTGATTGCATATGCAACTCAAAAATTTGGTTGTGTCACACAATTTTGTGTGTCATGATGAAAATGCCCCTGACCTAACCTTAATACACTTGTTTCATGATGAGATGATTGTGACAAACCACTTATCATCTGTTTCGAGTGTGCATAGAATTGCATCGCAAAATTATGACACAATTACCTTCTAAATTTTTTCCCTACCTAAATGCACAAAAAATGAAAAAATTAAAAGTTGGGCTAGTAGTACATACTGAGGTGGGCGCTCCCTCAAGTCTATGGTATCTCCAGATGTGGTATGCATGGTGGGCGACCTCTGGAATAGGTGACATCTTCGCTGGAAAATCACTCCTGAGCTAAAAAATTTCTAGATTTGGAATGCACAAATGAACCTTTTTCTCACTCAAATTTCTATTTATAGGTTCAAAATTAGGGTTTTGACCTGCCTTGTCTATTGGGCACACCTTGTGATGAATTTGAAGCTGAATTTGATCCCTTTTTGACTTCACAACTCATTTTCGTCTGCACCATCAAATTCCTAGCCATCAACGTGTCCTATCGAGACAATTTTCCAATTTTTTTGAAACATTTTGAAAATTTGTAAAATTTTCCTAAAGGGGCATACCTGTACCCTAACTTCACTAGGGCATCCTTTGAATAATTTATTTGACACAACGTGATGAACTATATTATGTCAGAGGGGAAAAATGTAGACACTGAAAAATGTTCTAAGTTTGCAAGTGCCATTTTTTGGTCATTGTCCTCTAATAATTAAATAATTTTAATTATTTGATTATCCTTAATCATATTCCTCTATTAATTAAATAATTTAATTAATTCACTTTCTAATCTCTATTCTATCCTGATCAATTAAATAAATTAATTGCGTTGCTAATATCCTCCTCTAATAATTAAATGAATTATCATTTATTTAATTATTTTGCTTATCACCTTTCGTCTATGGTTAAATAATTATTGTTAATTATTTAACCATTCACTCCCTCTTTTAATTTTTACAATTATTTAATTTATTAGATCTAATTGTCAAAATTATTTAATTTATTAAACAATTGTCAAAATTATTATTTTTTGTTAAGAAAAAGTTGGTTTTGAAAGGTCCAGGAACCCATAGTAATACAAAAAGATAAGGGATGTTCCCAATGTCAACATAGTGAAACATCACATGTTGCCAGAATAGAAGTCCGAAAATAGAGACAAATGAATCCAAAAGTCACCTAGAAAGGTCTATCCACATCCAACAAATTCTAGACTTCCAGGGGAAAGTTTTCAACCCATATTTTTGAATTATAGACATTCCTACTACGCATTGCAACTCCCATGTTCATAGCCCAATCAACCACTTGGTTACCTTTCCTATCACCATGAGTGATCTTTAGTTCCACCATATCTTCCAACATGTATTTTGCTACTTTTACAATCACATCCAACCTAAAATTATGAAGAAGGCCACCATTCAAAGCATCAACCACCAATTTGGAATCGCTTTCAATCCGCAATCGTCTCCACCCCTTATCTCTAGCAATCATAATTCCCCAGAGAGCCACCCTAGCCTCAACAATGTTGTTTGACACACTACCATAGTCAAAAGAGAAAATTAGCTTAGTGCCGCCAAATTCATCTCAAAAGATGCCACCTCCCTCAGCCCTTCTAGGATTTCCCTTGGCAGCACTGTCAAAGTTACACTTGATCCACCCATTCTTTGAAGCCACCCACCTAATGTTCTTTGTGCATAGAGGCATGGCATGATTCTTTCTTAACCACTAGAAAAGAGGCTAGGCATCAACCCACCTCTTTTCAGACTTAGGGAGATCTGAATCTCTCTTATTGTGCACCTCTCCAATCTCTCCAATGGTGCTAACAATTCCATCCTTATCTTATGTCAGTTGACCTCTCCTCAATTCTAAAAATACATTGATTTCGTTCAATCAAAAAAGCCCAAATGATGACAACAGGAGCCACATCCCAAATAAAAACTAGTCCTGAACCTTTGGCCTTGAGAGACCGTATATCCAAAAGGAAACTCACATCTTTAGGCATGACCCATGACAATCCCCAATTATTGAGGAATCTACACCATATGTTCCAGGCAACATCGCAATGTATGAAAAGATGGTTATTGTCTTCCTCCTTCTGTTTGCACATAACACACAAAGAGGGGCCCCATTTTCCCAAAGTTTTTAGCCTATCCCATGTTAGGGTATGACCCCTCCAAGGAATCCACAAGAAAGTGTTCATCTTGGGAATATTGTATCTACACCAAATTTTTCTATTGCCACGAGTCACTAAAATTTTAGCATAAGTGTGGTACACATCACAGACAGTAACACAACTACTGCCATTTCGATTCCATTGTAACATGCCCTCCTAAATTTTGCTAATAACTGGCCAACTTTCCAATCTTACTTGTAGCTCCTAGAAAAGCAATCCCATCATATCAATAGTGGCACAGAGCTATTTCCATAGCTGAAGAGGAGCCTCTCCCTCTAAGTAATTGCAGACTGTATCTCCAATTGTTTCTTCAAAGTGAGATAAGAGAGGCACCAACTAAGGGTCATCACCCAAAGCACGAGGCTCCAACCATTAGTCCCTCCAAAAAGAGATCTTGTTCCCCAAGCCCAATCTCCACACCGAATCAGGTTTCAAAATAGAGCTATAGGATCTTATAAAGTTCCAAATGCAAGAGCCCTTGGTTAAGTCATGAGTGAAAATATTTTCCACCTCATTCTCAAGGTACTTTGCCTATAAAATATGACTCTAGAGTCTCCCTTTATCAGTGCACACTCTCCACGTCAGCCTCAAACCCAAAGCCATGTTCATTTCCTTGCACATCCTGATACCCAGACCCCCTACTAGGTGGGAGTGCATACCTCATTCGATTTGATGAGGCAATATTTAAGTGAATCTTCACATCCCCTCCACATAAAGCTCCTCTTGACTGCCTCCATGTATTTTGCAACCTTACTTGGAATATGAAAAACATAGTGTATATAGGGACAAATGTGAGAGAGGCCTTAATGAGAGTTATCCTTCTAGCTAAAGATAGCCACTTTCCCTTCCAAGAGGCTTGCATCCTTTGGATATGATCTGTAACACTACTCCAGCCTCTGATTGAGTTGGATTTGCTAGTCAAAGGCATTCCCAAATACTTACTTGGGAGAATATCAGTGTTAAAACCAAGAATCCTCTATATCTCAAGCCTGTTAACATTACCTTCCTTTAGAAAATACATTTTTGACTTGGTAGTGTTAACCCCTTGCCCCGCTGCTTCCTCAAATTTATTTAAGATATTCTTAAGATTTCTTGCTTCTATGATTTTGGCTGCAACAAACACGAGGGTGTCATCTACAAATTGTAGATGAGATATATTGTTGATTCCACCTGAGACCTGGATGCCTTCTAGATGAACCTCTCGCATCTTCTTCTTCAAGTTTCTGCCAAGCACCTCTGCCACCAAGAGAAACAAATAGGGTGAAAGGGGATCACCTTTCCTAAGCCCCTTTTTAGCTAGAAAGAAGTCTATGGGGACCCCATTAATTAGAACAACATAAGAAGGGGTGGAGATACAACTAAACATCCATTTGCACTAGGATTCGCTAAAGACAAATCTATGCATTATCCCAATAAAAAATCCCCATGGAACTCTGTCATAAGCTTTATTCATATCCAATTTAATCATCATCCCATCCCTCTTCTTGTAAACGTTGGAGTGAATGGCCTCATGGGCGATGATAATATCATCAAGGATCTATACTGGAACCCATTCGGTCTAGGGGATTTCCTAGCATCAAGGGAGAAGAGAGTAGTCTTAATCTCCTCCTTCAAGAAAAGGGCCAATAGACTCTTGTTTTGCTCATTATAAATAATATGATGGATGCAATCTAACATCTCCTCCTAGATTTGTGGTTTAGTATTGGCTTGAGTTCTGGGAAGATATTGAAAGAAGTGCAACCCTTCACTCCTAATTGCACCTATATCTTCAAGGATAATAATGTCCACCCTTTTGATCTTCAGAATCTTGTTGTGTTGCCTCCTAATTTTGGTGGATAGCTGGAAGAATCTCATGTTACAATCCCCCTCTCTAAGCCACTTCACCCTTGACTTCTATTGCCAACGGATTTCTTCCATTCTTAGTAGCCTTTTTAGTTCCTCATTGAGTTTAGCCTCCTTCTCCTTATATTCTTGAGAGTACCCATTAGCTGCGATTGCCTTGGCCACATTGCTGGTATTAGCTTCCACTTGATCTTTACTAGTATAAATGCATCCCAAGGATTCCTTATTCCACTCCCTAGCATTCCTCTTGACATTTTGTAGCTTATTGGATACAATGTACCTCCTACAGCCCTTGACCTCCGCACTCCATCATTGATGGACCAGCTTATCAAAATTTGGGTGTTCATACCAAAAGGATTCCATTTTGAAAGGTATGCCACTTGGCTTGTTATGACTACATAGAGTGAGAGAAATTGTCCAATGATCCAACCCACCATAGTGTTGCACCTCTAAGAAGAAACCACTTAAATCAAGAAGCCACTCTGAGTTGAGAAGGAAGCAATCAAGTCTACATTGAATGTTATTACCCCCCTCTCTCTTATTGTTCCATGTGAACCATCCAAACCTAGGTTTGACATCCACCAAGGAGAGATCATCATATAACCTTCTAAAATTTATGGACCCGTTATAGTTGAAACCACAACCACCATTTTTTTCATCAGGAGATAGTATGGAGATGAAATCTCCCCCAATAATCCACTTAACTTCGTTGTGGGTTTGTCTGAAAGATTGAATATGATTCCATGTGCTTAGCCTATCTAGTTCATTATTAGGCCCATACATAATGGTTAAAAGGAATTTTGTTCCACTCCTCATGTCTTTGCAGCATATAGAGAGGAAAAATTGTCCTAAATCTACTATTGAACAACAATAATGGTTTTTATTCTAGAGAATAGTGAGACTGCCAACTAATCCCACAACCTCCTGTTCCACTCCATCCCCATCCAACCAAATCCTGGGTGTCATCTCATTGAACTTACCACCGCACAACTTGGTTTCTTGAACAAGGACAAAGTTGGGAGACTCTCTCAGTATTAGCTATTTAAGTAAATGATGCTTGTTAGGGAAGTTAAGTCCTCTGATGTTCCAGCTGGTGTGTTTCATGGAAAACTAAATTCATGGAAGTGCTCACCTCCAAGAATCACAAATTTATTTAGGGAACCTGTGATCCATTTTCTAGATCCTCCAATGCCTTGGACCTTTCCTTATAAGCATTAGTTTTTCTTCCTCTGGTGTTAGATCCCCTATAATCAACCACTAAAGAAGCCTTATTCCAATTTTTTTGTCCTAGTGGAAATGCTCCATTAATTATTTTTCTCAATCAAATCCCTTCCTCCAATGTTGACTACTTCTAGACCCAAACTGTCCTGGTAGAGGGGGGCCAAAGGAGCCCCTCCCACCATCGAATCTGACTCTCCAGTTGTATCCTTTAGACCACCATTGACTAACGCTGCACCTTGTTATTTTCTGTAAACATCCTTCTCGCTAGTCTTTGATGAAGAATTGGGACATTGGTTGGGTTCAATAGTTGGGTCATTCTTTTTGTTGTCTATCAATGGTTGCATACTACCATGATCACTAGGGCTTGGGAGAATCACTGTTGGAACACTTTCATGTTCTTTCTTTGTCATTGGATTTTTGCATTCCTTAGGCTCCTTTTCTACAATTGTATCCACCTTCTTAACCTCTTTTTCCTTAATCAACTCCAAACACAACCTATCCAAGTGGCCAAGTTTGCCACACCTATAACAACTAATTGGAAGCCTTTCGTATTCCACCGATTGAGTCCATTTTCCCAAAACAGAGAATAGGAGGATGCTTAGTTTCAATGGTTTGCTCAAATCCAACCACACACAGATCCACACTTTATCCTTTAGCTTGCAACCCCCAGAAGGCACCTTGCTCTATATGAAGGCCCCCAATGAATCCCCAATCAAGTTAAAGATCTCATCAGATCTAAGCTTGAGTGGTAGTTTTGTGTAAATTAATTCAGAGTACGACACAAAATAATGCTTCTTGCCTGGGATTGAATCCAGGGGTCCATGCTCTCATAGACAAGCCAACACTGCTAAAAAACCATAGGCCACCCCTAATAATAGCATCCCGCTCATACTCAGATGCAAAGGTCATCTGCATAAATCCTAATGGCAAGAGGTTGATTGCCGGTTCTGATCCCTTCCAAGTTGATTTGCACCAATTCTTGATTTGTTCGAGGGATGGCCAAATTCATACAAACTTGGTGATCAATGTCATATGCTTAAGCCTTTCAACCATTGTTTGAAGCATGTGTTCAGGGATGACAACTTTTAGGGCATCCATGGCTATAAAAATATTTACATTTTTGAAAGCTACCTTTTCTATTTTACTCTCCTTTTTTTTGTGATGCATCTTCTTTCTTGCATCGACGAAGAGGCCTCCCATTTTGCTCGCTTCATCCATTTTTACCCCTTCATCCTCAACGTGAAAAGCTTCCTTCTGCTCCCTCGCTTGTTCTTCCTGCGAATTCCCAGATTCGCTCATTTGGATCTGCTAATTGTCAAAATTATTTAATTTATTAAACAATGGAGGAGACTTTTGTTGCTCCTCAACATGAGGAGAAGTGATCTAAAGAAGTTGTAGAGGTAAAGACAACAAAGTCTCATTAGGATAAAATAACATGAGAAGAAAATACATTAGGTGTGGAGGAGGAGAAAGTAGAATAGGTGTAGAAGGATCAACAAACAAAAAAGGATACAATAGTAGAAGATTCTAGAGAAATTCCTTCCCCCACAACGCAGACAATAGCTCCTGATTGGCTGTAACAACAATTGAAAGATAAAGGGCCTATGATTGAGACCCTAGAGGTTATCCTTGAGACAATTTTGGTCTACATTGGGTAGCCTAAGGAGAAAAATAAGGTGAAATTAAGGTCACAAGTGACCAAGGATGCCTCGAGTTTCTGAATTCTTCACGTAGCAACACCCACGGTGGATAAATATGCCACCATGATTTTTCTCAAGGACTACATGTTTCTTCAATTAACATTGGCCCCAAAAATAGAGCCCAAGAGATAAATGAATTCTAGGGGTGAGTATCCAATATCTTGAAGAGAATGGATAAGGATTAGGCCACAAAGAAGGAATTGAAGGCACAAATTGCTAAATTAATATCCTTCATCCAACAATTGGTGACTCCTATTCAGAGCATCCTTGGAAAGGTTGCAACTCCAGTTTTTATCTCAAATGGGGATGTTAATAAAATGGAGCAAATGAAGATGTGGACTTAGACCACACATGCATGGATTAACACTATTACTGCAATAAAAAATAGGGCAATTATAATAGCGGTTGAAATGTATAAAAATTTCTTAATTTTGAAGAAAGAAATTGGTAAAATGATTGAGGATTATATTGCTTTCTCAAAATACTATGAATTGATGTATCCTAATTTGGAGGAAATCAAGAAACTTCCTGCAACAATAATAGAGAAAGAAGAAAATTTTCCCAAAGAGGAAGTCAAAGAGCCAACATTTTGGGTGTACACGTTGGATTTCTAGAGAGAAGTGATGTTCGAAGTTTGGAGATGTTGGAAGCTTTAGTTGTTTTTGAGTTTCTTGGGTGTTTTCATTGATATCAACCCATTGTATAAAGATAAAGTTAGAATGGCTAGTATTAATGTCAACACATGTTGGTGTTATCATTGATGTCCTACTTCAGTATAGTTGCAAAGGTTGTTTGCTTGACTTGTGTTAGGGGAGATTGTTGTAGTTGGAAATTTTTACATGTTGTAGATGTGTTGCAAAGATGTTAGTATTGTTGTTGATGAAATTTTTCACTTGCTTTCAAAGTGATTTTGAGAAAATTTGAATAAAAGAGATTTTAGTGTGATAGAGTGGTGTTCACTGTTTTTCTCTACATTTCTTCATGATTGAAGATATACTCATGTGTTGGAAAAACAAGGACAAACAACTAAGAGGGGGGGTGAATTAGTTGTCATAGAATATTTAATCTTTTCAAACTTAACTTAATCTTAGATTTGATGAATGAACAATAGCAACATCAGAAACATAGAGAACACCAAGATTTTT
>VDFB02343665.1:0-22483 GCA_007258455.2 Sequoia sempervirens | reverse complement strand
ATCTATGATGAGAACCCTTTAATATCTGAGTTCCCTGAAAAATCAATGTTCCTTATTAATCTCATAGCTTAGTGGAAGATGTACTTTGATGGATCATTCACCCAACATGGGTCAGGAGTAGGCATTCTTTTCATCACCCCCAAGGTGATTGCATTCCAAAATATTATAGGCTATCATTACCATGTACCAATAACATTGATGAGTACAAAGACTTGATCACATGTCTCAAGATAGTAGTTCAATGGCAGATATAAGAGATGAAAGTCTATGGAGACTCATAGTTGGTTATCAACCAAGTCAATGATGATTATCAAACTAAAGATGACAAGTTCACCCCTTACAAGAATATGGTGGAGAATCTTAAAGATCCTTTTATAGACATAAATTTTGAAGAGATTCCTTGCATGAACAATAGAGCAATAGACACAATGGAAATAATCAAATTACTACTAGACATACCAAACAATGTCAGGTCCAATGTGAATTCTTGGTAGAACAACTTCTTGTACCAACTTTTGAACTCCCTAAATTTGAATTTGTGTGTTTCATTATTTTTCCTTGATCCCTGTGGTACCATGAAATTTTTACTTACCTTAACAGAGGAACCTATCCATCAGATATCACCCTCAGCCTTAAAAAGACCTTTGTCAAAAGGCATCCTGATTTGTGATCCTAGGTGATACCCTTAATCGTTGAAGCATCAAAGAGACATTACTATGATGTCTTAACCAAGAGGAAGCGTTAACTACTCTAATAGAAGTACATGATGACATATCTGGGGCCCATTCTAGTGGTATGACATTAGCTAAGAAACTGTTGAGGATAGGGTATTATTGGCCAACCATGGAAAAAGAAGCTCATCAGTATGTGCAAAAATGCATCCAATTTTAATAGCACGGGGATCTGATTCATGCTCCAACTGAAGAATTGCAATGAATGATCACATCATGGCATTTTTCACAGTGGAGAGTTGACCTCATAGGAAAAATCATTCCAACCTCATGCAACAACCATATGTTTATCATAATCTCCACTGAGTAGTTTACTAAGTGGGTTGTAGCCATTCCAATGACCTACATAACAGGGAAGCAAATAGCCAAGTTTATCTTGAATTCCCTAATTTTCCATTATGGTGTACCATAAACCCTCATCTTAGACAACGGGACACCATTCAAGAATCAAGATGTGAAAGAGTTGTGCTAAAGATTCAATATCCAACACTGATTCTATACCCCATACTATGCCCAAGGAAATGGCCAAGCAGAAGTAACAAACCAAAATATCCTAAAAATCCTAATTAAAATAGTTAATGAAGTCAGTTGTGACTGGCATCTGTAGCTAAATCCCACTCTTTGGGCTTATCGAACCAGTATCCGTACACCTACAGGTGCAACCCCTTTCTCCTTTGTCTATGGATCATAAGCCATCTTGCCTATTAAGGTTCAGCTCCCATCATTGTGAGTGTCACTAAAAAATCTAATAACTAAGTAAGAATATAGAGTGTCTCAACTGAATGAGCTAGAACTCCTAGATGAACGTCATCTTGACACCCTTAATCACTTGCAAGTATACCAAAACCGACTGAAACAGAGCTATAACAAGAGAATCAAATGTTGATCATTCCAATTAGGCGACCTTGTCTTAAAGAAAAATTAGAAGAACCTTCTAGATCAAGACAACAAAGGAAAATTTGAGCCTAACTAGTTGGGTCCCTTTGTCATCATAGCAAGTTATGGATTAGGACCATACCAGCTGTCAACCCCTAAAGGTGAACCCTTGTAGGATCCCATCAACAACTTGCATCTCAAAAGGTTTTATGCCTAAACATGAAGGGTGTAAATCAAAAAATAAAAATAAAAATAAAAAATAATCAAAATACAAAAAAAGAAAGAAAAAGGATTGAAAAAAGTAAAGAAAAAAGATTCATCCTCTAGTGAAAACCACTTTGGTGGCACTTTGGGCAAGTACCTTGGTGAAAACTTGGCAAACAAGTACCTTGCATAAATAAAGCATCTCCATCTATTCTTTGGCTCTTTTGGTTTATCATTCTTTGCATCACCATTCATCCCTCGTCCACGTCCTTATCATGGCTTTTCACTGTAAGGTATCATGAACTCTTTAGCACTACTTGGCATATTCCCAAGGTTAGTCTGTCCTACCTTTATTGAAGTATTGAAGTAGGCTAAAATATCACACTGGGGGAATTTTGTTATGCATCACAATTGGGTGCTTGCATATCTTGAGGTCATTGGACATCTTATCAAAAAACACTAAAAACATTCATAAAATCTTATCAAAAAAATCCCAAAACATTTACAAAATCCTGTACAACAAAAGTCCAAAAAATATTAGAAAATTTTAAAGGAAAAATCCAAAACATCTAGAAAACATCAAAATCCCTAAAAGTTCAAACATAAAAAACAACAAAAACAATATCTTGTCGAGCTACATTGTCTCTGAGCTTGAACGTAGGAAATTCCATCATGGATGTGCCCCCAAGACATGCTACACCATTCCTTTAGAAATATGTTGTAATTAGATGTTGTCTCTCATCTATTCATATCTTTGTCTTGTAAATGGGTCGAGTCAATCGAACTATGTGGTCTCTACGTGCATAACATAGCTAAGGCTAATATTTGATCATCCCTTGAGGCCCCTAGGATAGGTCTTTAGGTTAGGTTCTTGGTCAAAACTCAAAAATTCTAAGAAACCCCAAAACAATTGTAAAATTCTTAGAAAACCTTTAAAAATTTGTAAAACTCAAAAAATCCAAAAAACAACAGTTAAAAATCAAAATACAAAAACCAAAAATTTTTCAAAACAACCACCAAATCACAACAAAGTAAAAATGCCTTATGTCAAAGGTATAAACATTCATAGACACCTTCCCAAAAACCAAAAGCCTTAAAACACAAAACCAAAATCAATTCCAAAACACTCATTCACCATCCCTAATGAAAATCACCTTCACCCTTTGGCGAAACAAGTAGAAAGCAAACATAGCAAGTTGTATAGTACGAACCCAATTGTGAAAATCTAAAGTCAAAATCATAGGTAAATGTGTCAATGAAATTTATGGCAATGACTCATCTTAGCATCATCATCCCAACATCAAACAACCCCTAATCAACATGTCCTAGGATGTATCCTTCCTACAATGTACATTAGTATCATATATCACTTTAAGCTAAACTTAAACTAGGTAGGAGCTATAGATAACATTGACTGTTTTTCTTTGATCTTTTCTTATGATTTATCTTAATGACCCATTATGAGGACCTCTCAATTATTTATATCTAAAATGACTTAAAGAGAAAGGAATGGGGCATTGATCATTATCTTTCATTTGTTGTTCTTGTGGATACTCTTGTAAAATAATCTTGGCACATACTTGCTTAGTTGTGTGTAGGGGTCATTTGGAGTATGTTGTTGACTATTGCATATAGTTTGGTCCAATATATTCTAAGCTTGTAACTTGCATTCCAATGATGTTTCTGCATTTCAAGGTGTGAACAAGAACTATCCTATCTGCTTGTCGAGTCAAAGTCCATTCCAGTAGATACAACATCATCCTGGTTATCAATACCTTGATGCATCATGTCTATGTGTTTTAACAAATGATAAGGAATGACAAAAAAATCCCAATCCCCAAGTGTGAGCACCCATCCTACATTTTCATCTTGTATTTTGCATCATCTTGTTACCATCTCTAATAAAGTCTCGATGTATCAAGGACTTGTTAGATCTTTTGAAGAGATCATCATCAACAATGGTTATTCATTCTTTATTCTTCTATCTTCTCTCTATGCTAACCTAGTATCATAACAGTCAACAAAAACATCATAAATGAATCCACCCCACATCCAAAAACCATCAACATACATGCATCTCATAATCATTTGCATCCATACATCCATCAACATAATCATAGAATCCATCTCATAATCATTTTCACATCATACATTTTGCACAATCATTTGATTTGTGATCAATAATATAGATTTGTTATTCTAAGTGTCTTAAATAATTGCACATCATAAGCATTTGCAACCATACATCCATATGTATACATCATCAAAACATACATAGAAAATATACAAAAATAAATGCATCCACATCATTTGCATCCATAACATTTGCATATCATAATCATTCATCCATTTCATATCATGAAAAGATAATGAAAAAGAATAAAACATGTGCATCCATTCATATCATGATCATTACATATCACATAGGCATAAAATAAAATGTATCCATCCATATCATGATCATATATAAGCATCCATACATCATCCATACAAAAAATAAAGCCAACACATCATAGCATGAATCATCCATGGTATATGTATCATATATATATAAAAAAAGGTGTCATGGTAGAAAAATATGGATCAATGTATGTACATAGACGACAAGTACAATATCCACTAGGCTATAAAAAAGCAGCCCATGAATGAATATCAATGTAAAGAATGGGGTAAAATCACAAAAGTTTTTGCACATCGAAAATCTAGCCCTAGTGGCTGCTACCCTATCCACCTTGTTCCACAAGTTGATCTTGTGCACGAGGATGTGCATCGTTGTGCTAGAAAGAATTTGGCTAACAAATATTTTCTAGAACATCCCAATGGTAGTATTGCCTGTAATATTGTTGACATGAAAAAAGTAACCCTTCTACTTTATCTCATGTTCAGGCCCTCCTAGAGGAATTTGGCTTGATTTTTCCTAGATTTAATGTTGTAATGTGGCCAACACATTCACATTAGGTCTTGGACCCTTGAGAATCATTAAGACTTCTAGGATGTCTTGTAAAAGTGTTTTAAAGTGTTGTAACCCACTTTCACACTTTTCTAGGACTCTTTTATTATAATTCACTTAAATAACCCCTTTTTTTATCACTTACCAAGTCTTATTTCAAAGTGTTGTAAAGAGTTGTAACAAAATTTCACGCTTTTCTAGACTTGTTATCACTAAATTGACCCTTTCTTACATTTAAATAACCCCTTAATGCACTTTCCTACCATACTTAAGTGTATTTTTTAGAATATTCCCGTTAAACCCTTTTAAATACACTTTAATCCCCAAAACCCATTAAAATTTCCCTGGTGGGACCAAGTCGCCACCTGGGGTGACATAGTCCCACTGGGTAAAAAAATAAAAATTTAATTTTAATTTTCTGGTGGGATTTTATTCTCTTACCCTTGAGGTTGGCCTGCGATGTGTTATTTTCAGGAAATATTGGAAAATCAAGTATACATAAAGATTTTTCCCCTCATTTTAACCCTCATTCATTCACTCAATAAATCAAGCAACTATCAAGCATTCAAGCACTCTAGAATCATCAAGTCATCCATTGGAGCACTTCATTACATATCTTCTAATTTCTAGATCAAGGGTTTGGTGAGTTTATGAGATTGCATGTTGTTTATTCATCATTCTATCTTTATTTCATTTCATTTCATAGGGTTTGATTACGAAATCAGGGTTTGACCAAGGCAAACCCATATTCTCTAACCCTTAACCCCTTTTCCCTTATTTGCATGTGTGTTTGCAGATCTTGTATGTAGATTTGTCAAAGAGCAAGGTGTCAAAAATGTGTTTTCAATCCATTAAACTCATCAAAGTCAACAAATCTCTAATTGAAGCTTGGAGACCTCTTTCAACACATTTTCTATAGAATTTTAACTAGACACCTGTGAGGAAAGGAAGTGCAGACTCAAAGCTACAAAATCTTGTCCCCAAATTCTCGAGATTCCCATATGGAATAAGTTTCCATATTTGGTGAATTAATCCCATTGCTAGGGTTGAAAAGTGAATTTTACATTTCTAAGTACCCATTTGGTAGATTCTTGTTTTGACACATTTTCCCCAAAATTGGACTAAGTCGCCCAGCTTCTAGCATAAGTGTCCTAGTCAACATTTTTAGTCAACTCTACAGGATTCTAGAGCCTCTTTATATTAGACTTTAGATTCTAGGTTCACCTCTCCAATCTTGTTTAATTATGTCATTGTTTACTTGCATTGTTAGGTTGTTTTGCATACATCATTGTGTTTTCAAACAAGTTGCATTTCTTAGGTTTTGCATTAATAATCATCTTTCTTTTTCAGTTTATTCCATTTAGACCTAGCATTTAGGTACTGAACCATAGATTTTAGAAGTGTGAAATGCTATGTCTCTTTTTCTCAATTAGGTTCTTTCACCTAAAGGAAAGAGATAGATCCTACACCAGAATCTAGGTGGTTCACTCATTGTTCACTCAAGATTAATGCAAGTATAATGGAAATGTGAATGAAATGTACCTAGATGAGATAAAATAAATGAAAATAGCTGATAAAGCTATTGATTTTTAAGTGAAAACTATTGAAATACAACGTATTGGAAAACACATTGTAATAAGCAAAAACACCTAGAAATGAATGTGAATTGTAACAAAAAATAGATGAAATTGAAAGTGTGCACATGATATCTTGAAAGGGTTGTCAGGAGATAAGAAAATCAGGTTTATATAGTGACTTTGTCAGTTATTTCATCCAATTATGCCTTAGGATGCACAATATGGGGTAATAGGGGCCTATTAGTGATGATGTAAAGGTCAATTAGAGCTTGGGAGACAAAATTCAATGTGAAAGTGTGACTAAATACACTTTACAATGCTAAAATGAGGTCCACTTAGCTTAGGAAGGCACAACATCCAATGTGAATGTGTAATACACATTACAACACTAGATTAACATTAAGTTTATTTTCCAAGCCTTCTAGATTGATGTGAAAATACATTTTATAATGTTGAATTAAGGGAAGATGGGTTCATTAGTCTAGAAAAGCATGAAAGTCTTTTACAACACCTTTACAAGACATTGTTAGATGTATTTACAAGGGTCCAAGACCTAATGTGGATGCATAAAACAACTCACAACACTAAATCAAGGCCACATTAAGTCCAATTTGTCATTAATTATTCCCAAATCAAGCAAGAAACGCCCATTTTTCTACACCACAGGTACATTGCATCCATCCATACATTAATCTTGAATGTGTACATTGCATTTTGGCTTCATTTCTCTCCTTTTAGATGAAAAAACCTAGAAGAGTTAGAGAACCCTTGGAAGCCAAAATATTTGTTCACATTTTGGTGAACCAAACTTTAGAACATTTTTCCTTCTGATTTCAAGTGCATCCTAGGTTTAACTTGCATCAACATTGCATTAGGTTTTGCATCCTAGGGTTTTAAAAATTACATTAGTTAAAATATCATATAGCTTGCATTTTTGTATTATATTTCATTGGAAAACAATAAAATTATACATTTTCATACTGTAGTTGCATCTGTGCATCTGAATAACATATAATTGCATTTAATTTTTTTGAAAAATCTCAAAAAAATCATCATTGGGACTAATTTTCCACACCCAACGACTTAGTCCTTCTACACATTTGGTAATGTTATTTCTGGCATTTTCTACACATTGTTTGCACTTCTATTTTTTGTTATTGCATTATGTCATAGTTTCCAGATTTTCTATTTTATTCCATTTAATTTTTGTTCATACATTTACATCATGGCTTTCTATTTCAATAAGATTTGGATGTCCTTACAATCTTTAGTTGACATGTCAAACTATGTCTTTGGAACTAATCCTAATGACCTTGAGCTTCCTGATGCTCCTCCAACTCCTTATGAATGTCCTCGTGATGTTGACATCATTGGAGAAGATGATGACAGTATGAATAAGTTTCTAAATGGGTTCCTTGAAAACCTTGAAGCTAATGCATCCTTTTATCCATCCATGAAACAACAAGACCTGCCTATAGTCTCACCTCCTAATATGTCTGGTTACCTGCATCTTGAAACAAATGAAGGACCTAAGTTCCCTCCATCAGGTGGACCTAGTTCTTCTACACAAACAACTCCTCAACCATACTATGATAAATATGTCACTAGTACTCCAATAAACCTTGAAGAAACTTATGGTAAAGGTTTTTCCATCATAAGAAAACAAGGGTGTAACACAAAAAATGAACGTGACATTCATCAACTTTTAGAACAAACTCCAAAAGATAAAAACACAACCAGGTTAGGATATCAAGATCCTCCTCATGACAACAAGAATCCATTAGAATATTGGAGACTTCATGATGATGGCATGGTGATATTTGATTCCCCTCCTGATCTAAATGTCCTTATTCCTAAAGGGCAACCACCATCTCATAATAATAAAGACAACAATCAAATCATCTCAGGACCTCCTACCCTAATCTCTTTTTGAGATGTTGGAGAATCTAGTAAACGCAAGAGGCCTTATAAGTAACAAAAAATAAAATTCCCTCTCTGTCCACCACTTGAATGTGAAAGGAAATTACAAATCCTTTTAAAAAAGGGACTCATCCTATTTTCACGTATGAATCAGTTGGTGATCTATCCTAAAGACGCTAATGTGCCACATTGTGCATATCATCGTGTTCTTGGACATAGAAGTGATGACTATTTCCAATTGAAAGAAATACTAAGCAAGTATCATTTTGATGGTGATAATTTCTATCCCATAAATTTATAAACCATCCTTCCACACCTTATCATGTTATAGTTGTAGATCATTCTCACTATTACATGACATTTCCCATCACCTATCTCAGCTCTTTCTTGTCTTGCACTCAGTGGGGACAAGAAGTTGTTAGCCTTGTCCTAGTAAAGAATTTTTCATTGTCCCTTCACTACATTATTAACCTTCTTCTTATACTGATTGAGATTGGGAGGTGGATGAATTTCTTGATGGTTGAATTTCATTATCCTTACTAGTATTTTTCATTTTCATTTTATTTTTCTTTTTGTGTATGCATGTGCATAACGTATTCCCCTATAATGTGTCATTTGATGTTCTCTCTCTCATTGTGACATTCCTCTATTTGTACCTTCACTCCTCTATATGTTGTACATTGCTTTTTCTTTTTGCTTTGCTTTGCCTTTTCCTTTTAGGGATGATGCAAGGTGTTGAGACTAAAATTTCTCTTTCATGTTGACTCAAAAGGACCCTTTTCCTTTTCTTTTGATTTTTCTTGTTTTTTCCTTTTGGGGATGATGCAAGGCATTGAGACCAAAATGTCTCCTTCATGTTGACCCAAATGCTTTTTCATTCGCCTTTTCATTTTCATTTTTCTTTTGTTTTCCTTTTGGGGATGATGTAAAGCATTGAGACATCCTATGTCTCCTCCATGTTGACCCAAATGGATCTTTATTTTTCATTTTTTTCACTCTCTTTGTCTCATTCTTCCAGTTCTTTGCATTTGGGGAAGGATGAAACTTTTGAGCTCCTTATAAAACATTACAACAACAAACATACTAACCCAAAATCTGTAGACCCCTTATGTGTTTGGTGTTCCTTTTTGGGGGAAACCCCTCTTTCTTGTTTCTCTTTCTTTCACATGATGTAACCTTACTTGAAAACATATGATTTGGCATAGGGCTTTCCAAGTTGGCTCTCATGTCTTATTTCTTTTTACATTTTCATTTGATACTTTAATGTAATTGATCATAGTATAGTGTGTAGAAATTCCTTTAAAGTGGGGGCATGTATTGGCATTATTCATTTTGTATTTTTCTTTTTCTTCATTCTTAGTGTAGCCTTGTTACTTCATACAATGTGTTTTGTCGCTTTGTGGATGACATTGGGTATGATGTCCTCCTGAGTCTGATCTATCTTCATATATTACATTCCTCTTGGTGGCTTGATGCGACACACTACATCTGCTAAGTTGCAAATTTTCTATTCTTGGATCGGTCCTCTCTTGGAGACATTAGACACAATGCTCCCTAAGTTAAAGACCTCACATGAACTAAACAAGACTCCTTTGAACATCTTTTGCATGTTACATTTTGCATTTGTTATACGGCCACCTTGCATAACATAGCTTGCATTCTTGTAGTGCCATCGCATTTGTTGATGAGTTATAAGCATAAAAAGATTTTCTTGTCTCATGAAGCATGAAATGAAATTTTCCTTTGTGGCACCTTATTAGAGTTATCAAGAGGTATAACGTTGGTATGGTTTGAGTGGGAAGCCCATTCCAAGACATGAATTTTTCCCATAGCCACCTATGTGTGTGTGAGTGTATACTAGCCATGAGTGTATGTTTCTCACCTTTTGGGCCTTCTCACCCAGTAGAAATCCATGAGTTCATCAGCCAAGAGTGAGTATGAATTTCCTTTCCAGATAAATAGCCTAGATCTAATCCACAATGGGCTAGAGAAACAATCGAAGCTTGATCCAAATTTATTTCCTTTCAACTTCCCTCTTCCATTCTCTTTCATGTGTGTTCCTTATTATTTATGTTTGGTTTTCCATTGGATCTTCATCCTGGGGGCTTGATCATCCCTCTTGATTGTTGTTGTATCATCTTGCTAGCATCAGTGCATTTGAATCCCTCTTGATTCCATGTTCGACTACTTTAGTGTGACTAATTGTAGACATAGAAAATGTAAGCCTTCTACTTTTTCTCATGTTTAGGCCCTCCTGGTGGACTTTGGATTTATTTTTCCTAGATTTAATGTTGTAATGTGGCCAACACATTCACATTAGGTCTTGGACCCTTGAGAATCATTAAGCCTTCGAAGATGTCTTGTAAAAGTGTTGTGAAGTGTTGTAACCCACTTTCACACTTTTCTAGTACCTTTTTATTATAATTCACTTAAATAACCCCTTTTTTATCACTTACCAAGTCTTATTTCAAAGTGTTGGAAAGAGTTGTAACAAAATCTCATGCTTTTCTAGACTTATTATCACTAAATTGACTCTTTCTTATGTTTAAATGACCCCTTAATGCACTTTCTAGCCCTACTTAAGTGTATTTGGAGAATATTCATGTTAAACCTTATTAAATACACTTTAATCACTAACACCCATTAAAATTTCCCTAGTGGGACCAAGTTACCACTTGGGGTAACTTAGTCCCACTAGGAACAAAAATCAAAATAATTTTAATTTTCTGGAAATATTTTATCCTCTTACCCTTGAGTTTGGCCTGTGATGTGTTATTTTTGGGAAATATTGAAAAATAAAGTATAAATAAAGGGTTTTTCCCCTCATTTTTACCCAAATTCATTCAACCATTCATTCACTCAATAAATCAAGCAACTATCAAGCATTCAAGCACTCTAGGCATCATCAAGTCATCCATTGGAGCACTTCATTGCATATATTTAGATTTCTACATCAAGGGTTTGGTGAGTTTATGACATTGCACATGTTATTTATTCATCATTCTATCTTTATTTTATTTCATTTCATAGGGTTTGATTACCAAATCAAGGTTTGACAAAGGAAAACCCCTATTCTCTAGCCCTTAACCCTTTTCCCCCTCTTTGTATGTGTCTTTCCAAGTCGTGTATACATATTTGTCAAAGAGAAAGGTGTCAAAAAGGTGTTTTCAATCCATCAAAGTCATCAAAGTCAACAAATCCCCAATTGAAGCTTTGAGACCCCTTTCAGCCTATTTTCTGTAGAATCTAAACCAGACTCTTGTCAAGAAAGGAAGTACAGACCAAAAGCTACAAAAACCTGTCCCGAAATTCTTGAGATTCCCAGCTGGACTAAGTTGCCATTTGTGTCGAATTAGTCCCACTACTAGGCCTAAACAATTCTTTTTATATTTCTGAGTACCCATTTGGAAAATTCCTACTTTGGCAAATTTTCCTCAAAATTGGACTGTCACCTAGCTTGGCGTAAGTGTCGTAGTCAACATTTCATGTCAACTCTATAGGATTATAGAGCCTCTATGCATCAGACTTCAGATTCTAGGTGCACCTCTCTAGTATTGTTTAATTATATCATTATTTAGTTGCATTCTTAAGTGTTTTTGCATACATTACTATGTTTTCAAACAAGTTTTATTTCTTAGGTTTTGCATTAATAATCTTTCTTTTTTAGTTTATTGCATTTAGACATAGCATTTAGGTACATTGTATTCATCCATACATTAACCTTGAATGTGTACATTGCATTTTGGCTCCATTTCTCTCCTTTTAGGTGAAAAACCCTAGAAGAGTTAGAGAACACTTTGAAGCCAAAATATTTGTTCATAAATATGTAGCCTCTATGACAAACTCTCTATACAACCATGCTGAAATGATCTGACCATGTGTTGCTACTACCATAACCTCAATCTATTGATGCCTCACCACTTCCTGATCTCTCTCTCTAGTGATAGGCTATACTCCCTATAGTGTCGCATTTGTCTTGACTATCACCACGATCACCTATTATAGAGCCTAGTCTTGCTCAATAGTTAGATCCAAAAACTACTGGTGGGCCTGGTCCCACTCACTAGTCAATGCCTACATTTGCTGAATCTAAGCATCTCATGCATCTAGTGGTGGTGGCAGTCCTACTGGTTGCTGATGTACTACTGGAGGTTATTATTGTATAACTGAGAGAGCCCCTAGAACCTATCCATCATGGGCATCCTGGCCTCCTTGTCCCCTATCCCTAGCACCTCTTCCTCATGGTCTCCCTCTAGGAGGAGCACCTATTGGATCTATAAGTCACCTCAGTGGGAGGAACCATGCATCATACAATGGAATGGTCTATGCTATAGGATAACCCTTATCATATGCCCAAGGATGGGTGACCAGCTCTCAGAAGCTATCAACGGCCTTTGGAGCTACAATTGTTGGTCCCCATGTGGGAACCTCTCTAGTTGATCTCGCAAAAAATGGCTCTGTAGGCATCATTAGGCCTATCCTATATATCTCCAAACTATCTAGCTACCTTGTTGGGGAGATACCGCTCAATCATGGTATGCTCCCACCCCTGCATGTAATGGGTATGTCTAGCAAAATAAAGTTGTTGAATATGATCAAACCATGGCAGCACCTAAAGACATGGGTGCCAGCGGAACATGATCATATCATCAATCACCTATCTCCAATACGAGAGCCCAATCTATCTAGTGTGCTTAAGTGTGATGACACCTTGATATCTCCATATGACAATATCATCTTGCTGCATGTCTACCATCTGTAAAATAGGCCGAAGAAAGACAATGTGCTCCCATTCCCAGATGTGAACTAGAGTAACACCTGCACTGAGGGCTCTCCCATCACCAGAAATGAAATCATGCAAATCATGATATAGGGAGGCCAACATCATGAGCCCCCACAAAAAAAAAGTGTTGTCCTCTACAACATCCGCTAGGATGCCAAACCCCATCCTAGACTAAAAAAACTACCTGGTCTATCTAGAGCCACCAAACCTGAAATGATGGCTACAACAATCAATCTGAAGGTCAGAAACTCACCTCTGTATGTCTCCAAATAAATTTGTGAGGTGACTAATACAATATGGTTCATTGCCATCACCTCGAGACATGCATTGAATCAGGCATCAGTGTCACAAATCACGTGGTTACTGTGGATAGTCAATCATAATATCCACCACACATTCTCCAAGATAAGTATCACCTCCCCCATCGAAGGGTGGAAGGATGAGGTCTCACTCTGCCATCTCTCACTCAAAGCTATCATCATTGCCAAATGGGTCCTAATAACAGGTGCATATGTAATGTACCACAATCCAATCTCCCCCAGGTTCTCCTAGCACAACTTTGAAAGATCACCTAATCTCTCAAGAACTGTCAGCCCATTCTCACTCGACATCAATTGTGGGAAGACCTCCTACACCCACGAAGTGCAGGACATCAAAAAATCATCAAAATTTGAAGTTATTTGGGAATTTATGGCTCAAAAATCACAATAGTGTCGCTATTTACAATAGTTTCACTATATTCAAAATTCAAATAGTAAAGCTCAATGCATTTCAAATTTCAAATTCAAAGGTGCATTGCCAGACAAGTTGGCATCATGATTTATCTTCTAGTCTAACCTAACCTTAACTTTTAAATTGGTAAGTGCATCACCAAATAAGCCTGCATCACCATTTAAAATTTGAAGTTACCCTAATTTTAAATCAACAGATGCATCGCCCTATTTATATGTGTCGCTATAAATCATTTGGACGTCACCAATTTACGTTTGGTCATTGCTATATAGTGATGCTGCTAGAATTCAAATTCTAACACCTAATAAATGCATCAAAATTTCAAACTTCAAATTAGGTTTTGAATCACATACTGTTGGTCCTACACCTAGAAGCTACTAGAATGCTCGAACTTGATTAGATATGTGTTGGGGAAGCTCACAACATGCCATTTTGCCAAAGGGTCAGCACTCAAATTATAAGAATTTCTTAAGTGTGAATGCACAAATGAATTGAAAATGACCCCTCTTGGCCTATTTAAGCTAGAAAATTAGGAATTTTTTCCGTAATTTAACTTTAATGATGGGGTTTATTATCATTTTCACCTATTTTGCTAATCTGAACTTAATTTTGCATCATTTTTTACATTTTTGGCATTATTCTTGCATCCTGAAACCTTTCTGAACCCTTGGGGTGGCTTTTGAACCTTTATCGAGAAATCAATCCAAAATTCATGGGTAAGGAGTCAGTTTTATCCTTTAGTTGGGGCATCTAAAAAATGAGAAAAATTTTATTTTTGATTTGAGCAGCAATTTTAATCTAAAAAGTGTTGTTCTTTGAACCGAAGCAGCAAGTACCTCACCTCAAAATGTCCTAATTGATGTCATATGTTTAAATGATATTTACTAACATCATTTCCTCTTTAATCCATCCTCTTTTTGCTTAATTAATTTAATTAACCTAGCTAATTCATTAAATGCACCATTTTTATCTATTTAGCCTATTTAATTAAATTGTGTTAATTCATTTCTTTTCGCACTAACACTTCATCTAATTATCTTAAATAAAACAAAATATTTAATTTAATATCTTAAGTCATCTTATTTAATTAAATAACCCTAAGTTATTTAATTAAATATCATTTCACCCTTCCCCTATTTATTAAATCATCTAATTTAATAAATATCTCTTAATTATTCTAATTCCCTAATTGCATAAATTAAACCTTGTTTAATTAGCAATTGAAACTAATTTTCTTCTAAGCAAAGAGAATATTCCCATGGAATATTCTATATCCTTTTTTGCATAATTAAAACTTTGTTTTAATTTGTAAAATAAATTTTTCCTCATCCAAAAGGAATATTCTCTCTCATCCAATCAACTCGGCTTCTTGGACAAGCTAATCCTTCAACCTCTTAAGCAAGTTACCTTTGACCTATGTGAGTAGGTCAAAAGTGTGTTTGTTTGAGGAAAGTGTGAGCCCTTGATTAACTTTCATCATGCATTCTCATCCGTTGATGAGAATCCATGATCCATGCCTCTCATCCCCTTCATCTTTAACTGTTGATTAAGATTTTTGTTCTCAGCCACCCATTCCATAAATAGATCATTATTTGGAGACAAATGGATCAATCTTTTTATTGCAAGCTTATGCTATTGAATTTGGGTGAAGCCACAATAGTGCTTTACATTTCAAGTGAGGAAGGAAAACACATGAAAAATGACCCCATGACAAAAAACTTATTTTTAGGGGTTCATGCAAACCTATTGGTTCGAGGGAACCCATAAGGGGTTCACTCAAACCAAGGTTTTGGTGAACCCTTTTAATTCTTTCCTGCCCAAAAATCAAACAAAATCCCTTATGAAGGGTGGTTTGCTCGAACCCCCCTTATCCCTCATCCCCCCTGAGACAAAAGAAAATTTAAATTTTTGCACTTTGGAGCTCGGGTTGAAGATGAAAAATGGCGAATAATTCTCAAACCCAATTGGAATCAGGTAGTCCTCATAATGAGCTATCCAATGAATATAATTTTAATATGTTTTGGTTTTATTATGTTTTTTTTTAGTTTTATTAAACGTAGGTTTTTCACTGAAAATCAAGCTCTTTGTTCTGCACATATGGAAAAATAGCACATTATCAAAAAAAACATTTTAAAAAATATGAGTGCACTAGATATTGAAGTCCTTGATCCAACCAAAAAAAATGAATTTAGATACATACAAAAAAAATTACATGTTATATGGCCGCGCTATGTCTAAATTGTAATTGGTTTGACTTTAAAACTTGATTAAAGAAAAACTATTCAATAAAAAAATATCTAACCAAGTGGAAGCACTAGATATCGGAGTTAAAATCTAAATTCGAAAGAATTAGAATTTTATCCTTCATGAAAAAAAAGTTATGCATTATATGGTGAGCGTCACTTTTTGAAAATGTTGTTTTCTAAAAAAAACTAGTTTACGAGGGAGAAGGAAAAAGAACTGCAAACTGATTCCAAATTTTGAAAAAAATATATTTAGAATCTACAAACAAAAGGTCACAAAACTCTAGTTTGCATCATCTTCAAATTCCTCACGGTTAAGCCGCTATAGATTCGTGAAAGTGAAGATTTAGTTAAAAAAATTATTTCAATGTCCAATTTGGCCAAAAATTGTAAACCACTATTGTGGGATCACCCATTTACTTGCATCCACACTCACATTTTACTCACTTGTTAGCTTATTTTAGTTTATTTTCATTGCATAATATCTTAGAGCATCCATTAATGGCTTCCATGCATCCATCTTAGTTTGTAAATAAATTAGTGTTTTCATCTTTTAGCATTATTTTAGCTTAGATTAGCTTAGAAATTGCATAATTAGATCATTTGTAGCATAAAATCATGGTAACTTAGCTTGCATCATTTTAATTTTTAGCATAATCTAGGTTTCCATACATCAATCACAATGGTTTCATCAATTCTCTTCCATAGAATTGACCAAAACAAGCTCACTAATGACGTGATTGGGAAAGGGTCATCGTTCCACATCAACACGACACCAATTCCACAACAAGATAAGTTTTAGATGGAGTAGAATAGATGTTTTGAAAGCTTTCATAATTTAGTATGTTAGGTTTTGATAAAATGTTTAGTTTCAATTTCATTTGATTGATCTTGTTGAGATTAGAGTATTGTTGGCTCTATTATGCTTCAATTCTTCATGGATCAAGCATAATTTGGCCCATACCAGTATTTTCACATCACAATTACAACACTAAATTAAGGCATAATTAGTTTATTTTAATATTAGTTCCTAATTAAGTGTGAAAAGGGATACTTTTCCCTACACTATAGGTATGTAATTAAAAAATATAAATAATGAACAAATTTTGATGTAAATTTTAGAAAGAAATTTCTAGTGTCTATTAATTTAAATCTAATTTCATGAAATTTCTCCAAAAAAGGTCTTTATGGCATAAATGACTTGGCCTATGATAAGCCTTTAGTCACTAATAGGACTATTGGATAGTTGTAGAGAGTTGGGAGAATAGTAGCTAGGTGGTTGTATAAATAGTTGTTTTTTTGGGAGGTATTGTAACTTTAGAAATTTATAGTAAGATTAAGCCCCCGAGGGTTAGGAGCTTTTAGGGTATCTACTACACATGTGACCAAGAGCTTTGGTGCATTAGGTACTTTACAAAGCTCCTCAACAACTAATGTGATTTAGGCTACTTGAAACCTAAAAAAAATGTGAAAAATACACATCTTTCCCGAAAGGAATTAAGAAAATACTTTTTTCTTAGATCAAATTATTGTTTCCATATAGGTACATGGTATGGTCCTAAAAAAGTGACTATTAAAAGTGTTTTTTATACATGCATATTAAAAGTCATTTTGTATCATCTTGGTATTAGAATAAATTACATATTTGAAAACTAGACTCAAAATACTAAATTGAACATCTTACTATTTTTTTTATGATTCAGTGTGTAAGTGCTTCATATTTTAAGTCCAAAAGTGAAAATTTCTAAAAATCAAGGAAAAAACCTTCCACTTTTTGAACATTTTGTGGACCCAACTTCTTGCAGCTACCCCATTGTAATTTTAAAATTTTATAAAAAATTACACTAGATCTACTCTTAGATGACTAGTGTATGATATTGTTTCCACTTACCTTTTATCCTTTTAGTTGGTATTAGAACCTAGCCAATTTTCTCTCATTTTTGGCTATAGGCTTTTTTATACTGATCTTTTGAGTGAAAGTTTGTTGTAGATAAGTTTGTGATATTTTTGCAAGAATAGGATGGAAAGGATCTAAAAGGATTGAGATTGATGAGTTTAACATTGGAAATTTCTATCTATGAAAGGTTAAGATAGACAATATGCTCACAAATTTGGATCTAAAATCCATAATATATAATATCAAGCTTGGAGTTGATGTATTGAAAAGCCAAGGGTTTGATAAGGCTCTATTTGGTAGAATATGCTCTATTTAATGTTCATGAAGAGAATTTTATTGAAAAGCTATCGAAGAGGCTTGGTTAAATTTATCAAGCTTAGTGATTATAAATAAGTTACTCCTAAGAAATAATATATATTATTTGAGTATGAAATAAGGAGGATCCATAGTTGGTCATTTGAAATCATTCAATATGTTTGTTTCCTTATTGATTTCTATTGAAATGAAAATGGAGCAAGATAATTGGTCCATGAAATTTCTTTATATATTGCAGGACTTGCAAGACCACCTTGTGATGTCCATTACGAGTACCACCACTAGGATCAAGATATATGTAGTTGTTACATTATTGTTGCCTGAAGAGATATGCAGATTTTTTTAAATAGCTATAGAGGATCTTGTAGTTCATGTTAGATCAAAGGATAAAATTTAGAAAAATGAAAGTAATAAAGATATGTTTAATTCTAAATCTCATGGGAGAGCTTAGTCTACTAGAAATTCTAAGGTGAAGTATTGGAATTATCAAAAAAATTGGTCATTTTCACAAACAGTGCAATGAGGAGAAGAAAAAAATTAAGAACTTTTCTAGTTGTAACTTCGACAAATATTTTTAGGATGATGTAGATGCTTTTATCATAGCCAAATGTTAAAGCACACATGAGAATATTTGTTTTTTGAATTTTTTTGCTGCATATCTCCACAGTTCCTTGAATATGCAATCCAAAACCTTAAGGATTCTCCTACCCTGTCGCTCCACCAAGGCCTCATCTTAAGGCTTTATCATTTTCATCTCACGCTCTGCCCAGCCAAACCTATCACTACTATCTACATTGAGGAAATTGAACCCCCTATTCTGACCAATATCTCCCTGGCTAAGTCTAAGGGTCCCAAAAGAAAAACCCCTCTGGTGATTGCTAAAACCTCTAAGCCTAAACCTTCCATTAAAAATTAAAAAAGGGGAGTTTGGGGATTTACCAGTCTAATGTTGTGGCTGGTCTTTGTGAGCTTAAGTCTACCCCTTCCAAGACTAAAAAAAAACCTACTACTAAGAGGAAAGTGAAAGATGAGGGGAAGGGTTTAGTGGAGCTGCCGGTGACAGAAAACTTAGGGACGAATGTGGTGGAAAGAGTTTCCAAGGGGGATACTATGGTTGTTGCTACAATGGAGACTGGGATTGAAAATACCAACATAAGGAGATCTGGTAGACTGGCTAAAAATAACAAGTGTAGATTAATGAATTTTCTATTGATGATGAGTTGTCTAACAACAAAGGTAATAGGAATGAGGAAGAGACTAAGGAAGAGGAGGAATTTTTTGAAGGTCCTAGCCACTTTTATGACTTAAAAAAAATGATTAAGGAGAATTTAACTTCCTAGTGCTCTGACCCTCAGGATATGGAGCATGCAGAAATTGTGGAGACTATGGATAAAGGGGAGGATCATTGTATGCTGCTAAAGTGGGTGGAGAAGCTTGAGAAGAAGTTTAGTGGCTTGATCTAGTTCACTATCAAGTTGGTTCCCTGTGTGACTCACACTGTCTTTGTTGTGCTTAAGGATGAAATGGATAAGAAGGATGTAGAAGGCCCCATCTGAATTTGACACATTTGACCATAAAATTTGAAACACTTAGAGATGAAATCTTAAAAAAGTCACTAATCATAAAATGTAGTACTCGGAGTCTAGTTTCCAAATATGTAATTTATTTCAATACCCAGATTGTACAAATTGAGTTTCAATAGGCGTTTCTAAAAACCACTGTTTAAAAGTCACTTTTTTTTCATACCATGCACGGTACAACATGCATATTTTGACTTAAATTATCATATTTTTCTAAATAATGTTGGGAAAATATTTGTGACTCACTAAAGCTTGTTCTTGATATTTTTTTGTAATTTTTTATTGAATTTTCTTTCTTTTGTTAAATTTTTATTAGGCAGATTTATCGTTTTGAATAATCGCCATGAATGACATGCATAAGATGACCTAAACTTATCATTTTTAATTTATTTTTTAAATTGAAAAGAATTGTCTGAAGTTTGTTCTCGTGCAATTCATTGTCAAAATGTTATGTTGATCAAAAGTTATTAAAATAGTGAAAAACCCTAATTTTTAAAGTTTATGGACCAATTTTATTAGAAATTAATAGAAAATAGAAAACATAAGACAATTGTAAAACAAATTACATATTGAGAATCTGCATTGTCTCATTTAAAATGGGTTTTAATTTCGTCAAAAAAATTTGCAAAAAAAGTCGTCAGTCATATGTCCAAAGTCAGTATTTTTCTCTGACATTGTTTGGACCTTCAAGTTGTAGGTCAAACCAAGTTAAAGGCCTAGGTTCGGATTTCCAATGCTTTTCCCAAACCAAAATCCTATGCAAAAACTTGACCAAAAAGCTAATACAAATTCAAATAATTTTAAAAAATGGGATTTTGCTTTATAAAACGGGATCTCGTTTATTAAAAGTGGGATCCCATTTTATAATCGGGATCTCGTTCAATAATTTATAATATTCAGACCGTTGGAAGGGAAACCGGATCACATTTTCCTTCCAATAGACCCCACATTAAACATCGGGGAACGAGATCCTTATTTTTATAAACAGGATCCCATTTTATAAACTAGATCTTGTTTCTTTTATTTAAATTTACTACCAAAAAATACTGTGAAGTCTGCAACTTCACATGTACATCCTATAGTAGTAAAATTGAACTATTTTTCATGAGATATTGTATTTATAGGTGGTGAACTTGATTTTTAATTGATTTTTTCAAATGAGGCATCATCTACACCATTTTTGAAGTGGGATTGTGTTAGTTTTGTGCTTGTTTGGAGGAACAAAAGGTCTTCAACTTGCAATATGGATTGAATTTTTCAAAGGAGGCATGAAGAAAACAATTTTTAAAGTGGAATTGTTCTAGTTTTCTACTTGTTTTGAGGAACACAAGAGGAATAATTTTGTCCTAATAGGTATTCAACTTCCAATTTGGATTGAATATTTTGAAGAATTTCACTATTAACATTCATTTGTGCTTGAGAATTTTATAATCATGGGAGATAAAGCTCATAATAAGAGAAGGAAGACATTGACTCCTCAAGAAGTTGAAGCAAATAGAGAGAAGTAGAGACAAAGACAAAGATAAAATCAATGAATAATGGTGGAGCAACTAATTCCACAACTATTGAAGATGAAAAAATTGAGGATACCATGGTTGTAGATGAAGCTAATTTGCAAGGAGTCAATTTGGAGAAGAATATGATTATACAAACAAGTCCTACTATGTCTTCAAATCCCTCTTTGAATGCTATGGAGAATGTTTCAATATGCAATAAATCCAGTGCAAGGCCCTCTAAATCCACGTACAGTGAAATGGTGCAATTCTCCGAAAATGCAAAAGTTTTACAAAGATGTCGGACTTAATGAAGTCGGACATTGATGATATTCGGTGAGAGATGGCACCTTACGGGAATTGTTGAAATGAAAAGAAAAACCTTTGTTGCAAAACCGAAAATCGAATGATCATTTCTTTGAAATGAAAAACAAACCTATGTTTTGATGAAATGTCGAAAATGAAAACCGCTTTGTTGATGAAAATGAAGATGAAGATGAAAATGAAGATGAAAATCTTTTAGAATGCTATGTTGAATTTAATGAAAATACTTTTTAAAAAAAATTGGAAGTGGTGTTTTCGATAATCTTCCTGGTCAAATTTCTTGGAGGCAAATAAGAAAATAAGAACACATGCAAATAGAATATACACCAAATTCTTTTATCGTAAAAAAATTGCATTTCAATGTCAACTAATGATGCAATTGATGAGAATGCAAAAAATGAGGAAATTAATGAAAATGTTAGGCTTTTATGCTAAACCAAAAAGAAAAGATCAATCATTAAAACATGTTATGTCTACTGTTGCTAGTGCCATTCAATCTATTGGGAAAAATAGTTGATCTAAAGATAAAAAATGCAACAAGAAGAGCTATAACAATTGCTTTAGTTAATAAAGCAACTTTGAATAAAAGAATGGTAAACAATATTAGTGAAGTTTTAAAAGTACATCCTAAAACATTGCTAAGAGCGGAAAAAAGAAGAGAAAGTATAGAAAATGATCCTATCAATCAATGTTGGAGTTTCAGTGGACGACTACTGAGGTCTGATATAAAATTGAATGTTGAAATTGAATTCTTGATCAAAAAATATTGGCATGTGATAATAATTAGGGTTTCCATCTAATGCCAGAGATGTTTTAAAAATTAAGTGGGTGGGAACCAAATATGATCCTCACCCAAAA
>VDFB02343664.1:0-23408 GCA_007258455.2 Sequoia sempervirens | reverse complement strand
GCATGGCACACGAAGGTCAAACTCCGACTTGTCCAAGAGCACTCAAACTTCGCCTTAGCAATGACCAACACATGATCAACTCCACCTTGTCCAAGAGCACTCCAACCTCGCCCTAGCACGAAGCAAAATGACTAAACCATGCTAAAATCCACCAAGAAGAAATCAGGGGGAGATGGCAAAGGATGTGCCAAGTCTGCCATGCTTTGGCATGACATTGCCAAAGTCCGACCTAAAAAAAACATGACATGAAGACGTCCAAACAATAGCAAAATCCGCCCAACTAGAAAGAAAAGTCACACGACAACCATGAAGTCCGCCTAGGTAAAATTGGCATGAAGACGATCAAGTTCGCCATGGATAAAACGAAAGTTCGCCATAATTGAAAGATGATCAAGTTTGAAAAGGTTGGAAAAATAAAATTCAACACTTAGAATATTTTTATATTTTTCCAACACTTAGAAGAAATTTTCAAAATATCCAACACTTAGAAAAAATTTCAAACTCAAGAAGAATCTAGAAGATTTCGTGCTAACTCATTCAAGGAAATGATATTTTGGCTAAGAGTGGCGCCATGGTGAGAATTAGAAACTTTCTCTTGAAAATTTTCAATGAAGATTAAGTTGCCATTTTGGAGGAAATAAAATAGTCCAAGTTCGACAAATCTAAAAGAAAAACATGAAGTTGCTGAAATCATCAAACTCTTCAACTCTATATTAAGTTTAACTTGTCACTCTCAATTCATTCTCTCCAAAGTTCGATTGTGAAAATGTTTTGGCTCTCTTAAAGTTGCGAAAGATAAATTTTGAAGGGGGACTTTGGAAGATAAAGTAAAATTTCTAAGTTGAAGGACATAATTTCCAAAAAATAATGTGTTTTTTTGAGTTAAAGACAGAATTTTCAGAATTAGAGGCAGATTTACAGTAAAAAAATATAGTTTCGAAGGTTCAAAATCTGAGTTTGACTGATTTCTTTCATCCTTCTTCTGTCTTATTCACTTATTCGTGCGAAATTTGCTAAGTGTTTAGCCAAATTCTTCCATTTTCAGTCTGATTTTTCACAGACTGAAAGTGAAATTTTCGAGCAAAAGGTCCAAAAGAAATCAGAATTAGGATCTTAGAAGTAATGTCAATTTTCTTCATGTTTGTTGTAGGTTGATGACCACCAACAAGGGACCTTCAAGAAAAGCTCAAATGAAGTTCGCCAATAAAGGATTGCAGCCGGAGTCAATGATCAATTCCAAGTGGAAAAATGTCACAGACACCAACCTCGGGCACGTGGATTTCAAGGATTTCAAAAGGAGAATGTATGGGCAAGATGGATTCCTGCCAACACCTATTGCTCGCTGGATGATGAGAAATGGCATTGTCCAAGCGGCTGGATTTCCACCAGCTATGGAGTGCATTGAGTTGATGATTGAGTGTGCCGTACATTACAATGCACAAGAAAGACAAATTATTGCGCTAGATGGGATAGTATTGGCTCACCTTGGAGAGTTAGCCATTCAGGAAGCATTTGGGATACCAAATTACAACTGGACTTCCTATAAAACCAAAGAAGACACCAAAAAACTTTATGAGGACCAGCTTGAGCTTTGTGCAACAAATGTCAGTAAGTTGTGGTTAGAAAAGCCAAGGCTTTCCTTCAAGAAAGTGCCAAAGAAGTTGCTTCATATTGACTTCAAAAAGGAGTATGGTGACATCAATTTGTTGTTAAACAGAGTAATGGGCAGCCCTCAGGGTACGCTATTTGAAACTTGGATGTACTAATTTATTGATGAGATCACCTCAGGTGTTAAAATGTTCAATTGGTCTCCGATAATCAGCAATAATCTTGATGAACAACTAAATTTTTTGGAAAGGATGAAGTCCTTTTACATGAGCTCCTACATTGTCTACTTGTTGGCTAGAAATTACAGATACACAGGATTGATTTGCAGAGGCATGGTAGGTAATGGCGAAAATGAGTTTAATTCCTATGACTGTTATCCACTACTACAGCTTAGCGAGAAGACCCACTTTAGAAAGGATGAAGTCCTTTTGCATGAGCTCTTACATTGTCTACTTGTTGGCTAGAAATTACAGATACACAGGATTGATTTGCAGAGGCGTGGTAGGTAATGGTGAAAATGAGTTTAAGTCCTATGATTGTTATCCACTACTACAACTTAGCGAGAAGACCCACTTTAGAAGGGTAAATGATGCCTTCTTGATGTACATCACCGAGATATTGCAGGGAGGAACTCATCAAAGGCTCACTCAGGAGGCCAAGAGCTTGATAAGCAAGTATGGATCCTGGTTTATCCCGTATCCAAGATTCACGTATATAAGAGTTCAAGGATTTACTGGATGTCCTTACCGACTTTCGGTTCACCCTACCAACAGAATGGTCTTGCTTAAGTCGTTAGACAATTGGAAACATATTAGGGCTTCCAGAGAACAAAGCAGAAAGTGGCTATTTCCTTTCCATTTTTTATCGGAAATATGTTGGAGTCTTGCCCAATGACATAGGCAACTGAGAGGGCTAGGTTGGAAATGCAGTGGTATCCATTCACATCTTACCTATGTTCCACCAAGTTTCCGGGACGAGGGGACGGCGGGACGAGTTTCAGGGATGACAATTTTTTGAGGGAATTTTAGGGGACGGGGGGACAGCTGTATAGTATAATTTTAGATATTCATATGAGTAATGATAATCATAACAATGAATATTCATAAAGTTGCAAATGTAATCACCAATCATATTGACATATGCATCATAGAATCGAATTATCTAACAAATTAATACTACAACTACCTAATTGCTTCCATGGACCATAATTCATATCAAATAGTCAATGTGTATATAATATAAAATAATAAAATGCCCAAAAGGCTACAAGTTTGTACTACAAATGTCAAAATGACAAAGTCACAAGTGTCCAAAACATAGTAATAGAAAGTATGATGGTTGTCGCTACTCGACATCTGCCAACATTGCATCAAAATCAGACCTAGAGTTTGAGTCACTGTCACTGTGAGGGGCTGGCTCATCTAATGGAACTCCAACCAATCCCTCCTGTCTCTCCTCCTCCTCATCAATTTGTGCGACGTCCTCTGGATCAACACCCCACCGTAATGGTGGAGTCTGTCTATACTTAGGAGTTTGACGATCCTGGAGTCGCAAAGCACTATGCACAACCACTAATTTTTCTGCCCATCTAGAGGTCAGCCTATTCCTCTTGATAGAGTGAATAAAGCTGTATGTTGACCAATTCCTCTCTGCAGCAGAGGAACTAGCAACCTGTGAGAGGAGACAAAAACTAAATTAGTAATTTACTAATTAGGACATTTAATTTAAATTATGATTATATAAATGTTCAAACTTCAACACTAATCTAAATCAAATTATGTTAATCTAATGTATTACCAATTTACCTGTGAAAGGAAACGAATAGCAAGCGTCCTCAATTGTGGTGCATCCTTCCCATGCCATGACCACCAGTGAACTATGTACGAACTAGACTGGCCTCCTCAACTGAATATATTTTTGCAAGGGCTCTCATAAACCCTTCTTTCACCTCATCGTCATCACAAGGAGGCATCCTACTAGGTCTAGGTACATACCATTTGGGATTAAGAGCAAAGGCTGCCATATGAAGCGGGGTGTTCATAGCGTTCCACTGCCGCGTCACAATGGGCCTAATTTTTTGCTCATATAATCCCGAATTAGGATCCCTATCAAAAATTGCTTTCTTCATTTTTCCAAGCATGGAGTGTAAGGTTTCACAAATCTCTCCAAGACTTGGAGAGTCTGTATCAACATATCTAATGACATCCACAACTAGTGAAATGATGGAACAAATATATCTGCAAACAAAAATTTGAAAAGAGACAAGTTAGAACTTAGAAAATCAAAATGACAAAAAATAATAAAATCATATATTTTTTTTTATAAAATCAGCAATCAATAACAATTTTTTACCTCACATGGGACCACCAATTATCATCAAGAATTTTTTGTTTGATGCTTCTCCCTTCTGCAGTGCTTGCCATAGACCATCTATTCCACTCTGAATTAACCATCATCAACTGTAGAGCCTCCTGTACCTCAACCATCCTCTCTAACAAAATAAAGTAGTTGGCATACCTTGTTGCTACAAGCTTGAGAAATTCCTTCTTTGAAAATGTTCTAAAGAGGGCAAGTGAGGTGTGATGGTTGCAAATAAACATTTGAATGTCTCTAGCCTGTACAACCACCCAGTGCACCCAATCTATCTTCCCTATGTCTTTAAATGCATTGTTCAACGCATGAACACAACAAGGGATCCAAAAGATGTGCTTGTAAGAACTCTCAACCATTAAACCTGCTAATCTGCACACACGTGCTGAATCAGTAACCACCTGCACAACATTGGCTGCCCCAACCTCCTCTATAGCCTCTTTCAAAATATTAAATTGGAATTCTCCATCCTTGCGCTTCCCAGAACAATCAACGGCTCTAAGGAAATATGAACCAGCTGAACATGTGACTATGATGTTTATAAGTGGCCGTTGTCTAATATCGGTCCACCCATCCATGATAATAGAGCAACCTGTTCTAATCCAACACTGTCTCATGTCCTCCATCACCACACTCACCTTAGAATATTCTTTGTCAAGGAGTGTAGTGCGTAATTTATTTTCTCCAGGGGGAACGAATGAGGTACCAACAGCTGCCACATCTCTAACATTTGTTTGAAGTAGGGAGAACATGCTACATGGAATGGGATGGCACGGGCATGGAAAAATTTGGCAATGGAAGACTCTGCCACATCTCGTGCTTGCACATTGAACATACTTGCAACTGTATTTTGCTGCTCACTAGAAGTAGCAGCCTTCCTCTCCCCTCTTGTGGAAATATGAACATCACCCGCACCACTACTACCACTACCAACACTAGGACTACCAAGCATAGAGGGCATAGGTGAGGTTGAATGTGCTGATTGAGTTTGCATTTGCTGATCCATAGGCCTTCCTTCGGCCTCCATGTGCAATCTATAACACTCTATCCTCTCAAAATCTTTTATAATTGTACAACCCTTGACCCCATGGCCTCCAAAACCCAATAGATGAGAATAGACTCTTGTATAGCTCCCATAATATTTATCTTTGCAAATGTGACATTGCCACAATCTACTACCCCAAGTGTTTTTCCCTTTGCCTTGGTCTAAATGTGATGCTAGTTGAAGAAGAGGTTTTTTAGGATTAAAAGGGCCTTTTGCATATTTTTTCAAATCTTCAAAAGGGATATCAAATGAGTTTGTTTGAGGCTGCCCCCTATGAACTGATTGGATTTCTTCCCCCCTCTCAACATGCCCACTATCTTGACACAACCAACAAAATGAGGAGCAATTAATTTTAGAATAAATATATAGAAGAAGATGTTTTAAGTGGTCATATTAGGGTTGGGAGGGCGTGGGGTCCACAAAGGAAAGAATAAAAAAAAGAAATCTAAAAAGAACCTTTTTTTTGTGTTAAAAATGATGTTGGGCAAAGGGGGGCGGTCAAGGGACGGCTAGGTGTCCCCTATTAGTCCCCTAGACAACTGGTCATCTCCCTTCCATTTCGGGACATTTCATCCAATTGGGGACGTCCCCGATTTTCAGAAACTTTTTGGGGATGGCTGTTAGCCGTTCCCCAGGCGTCCCCCATCCCCGAAATGTTCCCGGGACGGGTATGAGGGGCAAAAACCCAGGGGATGCATCCCCGTGTTTCCCTGCATCTTATCAGTCCAGCGCTGATTTCGATCCTCACAACCATATTGGGACAGTGAATGAAAAGAAGTACAAACATAAGGTAGACCTGGAGGATTTTTGGGCAAATGCTGCGGATGAGTTTGATATCAGGAAAAGACTATGGTCTAGATTGCCAATAAGCTTGATCAGAACAACTGAGCTTTTCTGTGTGCCTGACCAATTAGAGGATGATGGAGAATATGTTTAGCCACGTATGATGAGAATTGGCCTCTTCCTCCTGTGAAATGGTTAGAACTAGAGCTCGCAGATCTAGCCACCTTGATGAGGCCAGTTGTTAAGTATTTACAGTGGTGGGTTGATCAGCAAGTCCAAGGGCTAAGGCGAAGAAATTTGACCCTCACTTATAACTTGATGGGCAAAATGGAATCATATTCTTTGAATGCAAGAGCATCCCAAAGTGTCGAACTAATTGAAAGCACTAATTCCAAGAAAAGGAAGGAAGCAATTGATGACTCCACAAGGTCAAAGGGGAAGAAAATTGTAAACGAGGAACCTGTTCAGAAGAAGCAGAGATCAGAGCCATCCCATTCTGCCACGTCTAGGAATGTGAACGAGGTATTAACTATTGAGGATGAGTCATTGGCTGAAATAAGGATTCCTTCTCCAACCATGAGGAGAATATTGAATCAATCCACCAGGACGATGATGAACCCTCATCTCCTACAAGCACGGAAATACTTGAACCAGAAAATGAGATGGATATTTTGGATGAGGAATTTCAAGAGGGAATGATTTTTGCTCTTAGAGGAGTTCAAGATATTCCATGTGAAGAAAGTAATTAGGAAGAGGAAGGCATTGAGTAGTCTACGATTCCTGATTGGTTGAAAGAAAGGCTGAAAATGAAAGCACCAATGGAAATTCAAGAAGAAGATGATACGGCCGATTTCTTGGCCGGATTAGAGAAGGTTACTGTAAAGAAGCCAGCCAAGAAGTTTTCCACAATCTAGAGAGATGAAGCCGGTTGTTGTTCAATGCAAATTGTTGTACCAACAATGGACAAGGCAAAGGAAGATAGTACTCCTCAAGAGTATGCAATCACTACTATCAACTTGGGATCAACTACAAAGGGTCAAGAGGTTGAGGACTTAGACAATTCAGTCGCTTCCATGAAGGCAAGATTGGAAAAGTAGGTAGGAAAGAAAAGAGAATACAAAAAGGAAATTGAGCACCTAAAGGAATATATTCAGCACTTGACCAAACCTTTTAATCAAGGCAATTCAGTGGCTTCTCCACTTTTGAATTATTTGCAGGAAGCAATCAAAGATTTTGAAGAAGAAATAGTAACAGTCAAAGAAACCAAGGAGTGGATGGCAAGCAAAAGTGAAGAAGCAGCCACATTTTTGGAAAGATTAATATTGGCCTATGGACAAATTTCTTCTTTGTTTTCTAGAATTGCAGTCATGGCAGAAGCATGGGATAACCTTCAGGATGTTCAAGACTGAATTATGCCATGCCTTAGAGTGTTGAAAGGAATTCCAAAGTAGGAATTGATTGATGGAAAAGTAGTTGCAGTAGGGGCTGCATATTATTGCAACACTTGGTACTGGGCATTGGTTGCACGAAGTGAAGTCTTAGAAAAAGTGAAGGCCGATGGTATCAGAGCTGAGGAACAGATAAGAGAGATTCAGAATAAGATTTTCCTTGTAGCTGCGGATGTACTTGAGAAGGATACCATCTGAGAAAATGATATGCAGCTGGAAAGTCTAAAGCTCATAACTCAGAAGATTTTCTTCGCCATCACTGGACCAGTCCTGAAGCAGAATTTGAGTAAGGCATCAAATTTCTTGTCCATTTGGGATGCCTTCCAAAGACAAGAATTGGAATGGGATACTGCTTTTGCCATCTGTGTAGATGACTTGGACGGATTCGAATTCAAGTTGAATATGCATGTCACGATGGAGGAGGTCGATGGTGTCCAGATTCATTGAACATACTGCCACTCAAGGGGATAGGGATGTGCCTCCTAGAAGATAGTTCCTCGTGCCACTTGTCCCCCATGCACTCGCTATTGATGTTATTTTGGGAAACCCTAAATAGGGTTGTTATATCTTAATCTCAACCGTTGATCTTAGATTGATCTTGGCCTTTCATTTGTTTTTCAAAACTCTATAGAAACTCCTATTCTCTCATTTCATAGTGTGAAGAGAGTTTTATGAAATTGTTGCTGAGAGCTACTTGGATAATAAAAGTTCATGTTGCAAGTTTGCTTTGAATCCTTCTTGTTATCAAGTGGTTGCATGGTTGGATATCTCCTTCAACATAGAATAAATTCAGAACAAAATTTGATTTGCACGCTTGTTAGATGAATGAAAGATTTGATAGTATGGATTGGTGAAACTCTTGCTCATACTTTCTTTGAATGAATGATTTTTGTTCAATGTGTAAAGTTAGCCTGAGCCTATATTGTGGACACTTTAACTTCTACTTTGAATAAAATATTGTTCTATTGATGGTATTATTCATTGTATGAAAATCTTGAGCACAACCCTAGAAGATTGCACTTTGTGTAGTTGTCATTCATGTGGCGAAGCAAAGTGTTGTTATTGGTTTCACCTAGTCTTTACTGTCTCTTGAGTTCTTACAAGTAGCATAAAACTTCTAAACCCTTATCCTTTTTTTTTTTTGAAATTCCAAAGCTGAAATAAAAAAAGAAAAAGAAAAAGGGCATCATCATAAATTTGTCTAATGTCCTAGCTTAGAATGATTTTTTAAGGTTAAGTCCCCTTATTTCAGCACATACATAACCACAGAAAGTTATCCAACATGAAGCTGTCTGCTCACACATATAGACCTTGAGTTGCTGTGTGGTTTTGCACCCTACACACACAGTGATTTTGTTCAAGAGAGGGTAGAGTGTCCTTGACATTTTATTCTAATGTTCGGTGAATGATGAATCGTACACCAACATAAATTGGCATTGGCGCTAGAAGGAGGGTAGAAACAACGACAAATTACTTACAAGTTGAGGTAGTAGGCATGATGCAGTATGGTGTTACCCCATGAGTTTCCTTTTGACCCACCTTTTGAACAACTAGAGCAAGGACAGACGAACATTACTGATCAATTGTATTCACTTGCTTGGAAGTCAAAGACAGACCACGCTAAATTCAGACAAGTGAGCTGCGTTATTACTAAAGAGGAAGAAAAAGGGCGACGAATTGAAGAGGCAATTGAAAAGGATTTGATAGAACAAAGATTCTTGGCCCTTCTATGATAGATTCTTGAAGATATACAATGACAATCTCTTGAACCACCAATTAGTTACCACCTGCCTATCCTCAATAAATCCAAGCTTTGTTAACATGATGAAGAATGGTGCTTCCAGGCAGTGTTCCAAATCCAGGGCAGGATCCTAATTCGGTGCTACAACCAGAGTTGGGTTTTCACGATGAGCAGGAAGATGTCATTACCGAATTGTTTAGCCTAGCATGGAGACTAAGAAGAAACGCTCCTGACTGGTTTCGATTGCGCTTTATTCTTGAGGAAGAAGAACAAATAGCACAAGGCATTGAAGCCAATATTCGAAGAGAACTTCATTTACAAAGAGATCAAGCACCACAACCGGCTCCTACGCAACCCCAACTTGCTCTTGCACCACCTCGACAAGATTGAAGGTTATGCTGGATCGCATTAATTCTTTCTCTCCCGACAAATTCAGGAAAGTCCTAAGATCAGCTCCGAGCTTGCCCAAAGAGTTTGTAGAATTAGAACTTCCTACCAGATCCAAGCAAAAGAAAAGAATAGTCTCGTCAAACGGAGAAGATCCATCAAGCAAGGATATGCCTGGGGAAGAAGATATTTTCAGTTTGTTTCAAACACCAGTTCCCAAAGTTTCAATCCCAAGGACTACCCATGAGGCCCCAGTTCTAGGAGCTTCAATTCAAGTATCTCCACCACCAGTTACCCAACAGACTCAAATAGGAGTACATCAGGCGAACGCTCCAATGGCGTGGCATCCAGCTAATGCATCGCCCATGACATTTCCTGTCTATCATGCCTAAGAACCCGGAACAGTTTTGTTCCAAGTTCCATAGTGGTGACCTGAGCTGCACTACGATCGAACATATCAAAATTTTTGAAGATCTCCTTCAAAATAGAGATGTCGAAGAGGAAAATGTTGCTTGTAGGCTGTTCCCCTACACTTTCGATGAGGAGGCCTCTTATTGGTACATCCATTTGCCAGCCGACTCTATCTGCAATTGGCAACAAATGAAGGATGCTTTCTTAGAGAAATTCAGGGCACCAATTTCCTCAACAGATTTGTATAGGCAATTTGTGGAAGTGAAGAGGCAAGAGCACGAACCAATTAACATGTTCAACAACAGATTCCATAAGGCCTACATGAGGTTATGAGATCCTTACAACTTGGACAACGCTGCAACACTGCCAGTTTATTACGCAGCCTTGGATCTTCTCACCTCTATGTTTGTAAAGTCAAAGAATCCAACCCCAACCAACTTAAAGGAAGCATATGCTGCAGCAGTTACAATCAGCAATGATCTGGGAATAGGTATTGCTCCAGGGTCGCTTAATTATTTAGGGGATTCCGTTGTCCAAAATCAAATTCAAGATATCAATCGGGCATTGGCTCAGCATACACCTATGATGAACTCAGTTCCTACCACAAGTAACCAATTGGTCCTTCATCCGGGAGCGCCTATGTCCCAAGTGCCACCATCACAGCGAATATATCTTCAAAGTGGAATGACCTCAATCCTAACTAAAGAAGAAAAGGACGAAATGAAGGAATTGATCGACCAAGTCAAGAAGCTGTCAACTGAAGTTACATATTTGAGAGGTTAGAATAATCAAATACAAAGTATGCAAAGAAACTATCTATCATATCAAGCGAATTACCAAGGTCAAGGTCCCTCCGGATACCAAAGGGACAATCAAAATTATCAAGGGAATAATCAAGGTTTCCAGAATAACAATCCAGGCTTCCAAAAGAAGACATGAACACCGGGCCTAACAACGGTACTGTGTCGTCTCCCTTAGATAATCAACCTGCTATTGACAATCACCCCGTAGACAAGGTGTTGCTAGCTGAAGTGGCATTATCAAGATGGTGTAGATTGCACAACACGAATCAACATTTTGAGTTACATTGCCATGAATTCCAAGTAACAGTAGATATTTTCAGGAGTGAGAAGAGGAATTCGAAGGTAGAAGATCCTCTAGTGATAGGATATGAATTAGTCCCCGCACCGAGATATGATTAGGTCCTTTTCATTGAAAATGTGAAGTTTCCACCCCAAGAGTACTCGCCATACCAGCCTAATCAAAGATTCCCACCCGCATCTGCAAATGGCCCAGTGGAGGCGCCACAATATCAAGCTGGACTGGAAACTCAAACCCCATCAAGCCAGTCATCTACAATTAATGGTTATAGTTTCCCTCCGTTGTATAACAGTGTATTGGTGGAAGGAACCAAAGAAATGCAAGCATTCCAATAGATGTTTGGAAACTCGCCCAAGGTATATCACAGGAATAATCGCTATAATGAACCCTTGACTACGTCCATTCCTCCAAATAATTTTCAAACTCCACCAAATCCAAATGCTACCAATGTGTCGTCTCTTCCCAGAGATTCGCCTGAATACTGCCAGTAGAATGTCGAACCAAATGGGGCAAGACAAGCTACTGTGCCACAAGTGGAACAAAGGCGACAAGCAAACCCTCAAGTGGAGTAGGCTCAGGCACAGACAAAAGATCGCCCTAGAGAAGAATTGAAATATTCCCCTTAATTTTTTTCTCAAAATTTAACACACAAACCAGCCACAAGTCACTGATTAGCATTAGCTCCAAAAGTAAATCAGCATGGAAGTAACTCTAACCAAGAATGTTCACCAAGATCCCAATGTGGGCGAGGTGATAGCATATGGTCAGAGGATCGTTAGGAGTAAACTGAACTGAAATTACAATTCATCTGCTAATGCAGGCATCCACAAGCAGTGGGGATACTCCACTTATTCAGTGGGTGAGATTATTACATTATTAAAGGCGGCAAGCCAGCCATTTAAATCCTCACTTCCACTTATTAACGTGGGGGGAATACAGTCCACACAACCACTTATTTAGTGGGGGGGAAACTTACAATTAAAGAAAGATGATTGTTTAAACTCAACCACTCAATCGTGGGAGTATGAAATTTAAACTAATTGCAGCAAATAAAATAAATAGCTGTTAGTACTACTAATCAGCTTTACAATGAATAGAAATAGCTGCAAATAAGAGAGATAAGCTTCTAGAATGTTCTTTATCCACATTGGCGGTAAACCATCCAGGGGTTACATATATGAGAGATTAATCATAAGATTTTGCAGCTAATTAAATGACTGGAACAGTACTACTGTTTACAGTCTTACAATGTTAAACAACTGCAATTTTCAAGTGTTATTACAATCTTTACAAAGCACAATGAAATAGAAGATTTTTCCACTTGATATCCTCTCAATTAATGAAGCTTAAAACCAAAATCAGAATATTGAAGCAAACTGATATAAAAATCAGCAATCTAGAAATGATTATCATCAAACTGAAAACACATAAAAATAATCACAACTCCTTCACAATACCTCCAGAAGATGAAATATAGCTTGCAAAAGCTCTTGAGAAGGTTGGCGCCCAATTCACAATGATAAAATAGCATCTAAACTCAACCATTAATTTATGCACGAATCCCAATGCTCTCCAAAAAGGTATGGCCTCCTTGCAAGGGTGATTTTGCTTAATAAAATCTGAAACTTGGAATTAAATTTTGATAACCTCCAAATATGGTCGCCTCTATTATAGAAATGCAATGATCAAATACCCAGAACCAAATAAAATTCATACTAAAAGCTGTATACAAAAATCACTTTGAGCCATGATAAACCAGCAACATAAAAACTGGAAATATCTCACCAAAACTCCACAATAATGCTCAATATGTACTTCTGGATGAAGCACACTCTCAATCCACCACCTAGGGAACCATAGTTGCAGGCCCGAAGAATGGAGTAAATTTGCTAAGCTTTCCCTTAGCCAGATTCTGGATTCATTCCAGCAGCGTAACTTTGCTCTTCAAAAATATGCCTAATCAGCTCTTCAAACAGCAGCAATATATAAATCCTGTTCATAAATGAAGCAACAAGAACTGACCTAAGAAGTTGAATCACTCTAACCCCAAAAGGGATGCCACCTTTTTGTATTTTTATGTACTTTTTTGAAATAATATAATATTATTCTAACTCCTCACTTTATAATAAAGATTTAATAAATTATTAATGCATAATTGACCCCTTTAATGGCCCCTCTTTTAAAACAACATGAAGTTATTACTCCATGGGTACAAATCATCATCGAGAAATACGAAATTTGACTAAGTATAAAACTCAACATGGAGATAAATCCAAACCAATGCCATAATAATCGGAATCGATGGATAGCAAGATGACTTGAGTCGAAGGCCGAGCGATACATCATTAAATTTAGACTTACTAAAATAGCCAACTCCGCTATAAATAGTAAGTCCACATCAAACAAATGTGATAGCCAAACCTAACAAGAACTTGCAAGGATTGAACCGTTGCTAGATGATACTCAAAAGATCAGACTTTGCTAAAAAATAGCAACTCATAAATAGTAAGTCTCCACAAATATCCTCCAACACCAACTCATAATATCCAAAGAGGAAACCCTAATTTTCCACCTCACTAGTCTGGTTTGATTCCTGGGAATAGGCTAAATCCTATTGAAGAGGAAATAAAATGTAGACATTACAAGAATTGAAAAGGTTAAGTTCCATACATGTCGGAAGAGCTTGAAAGATAAATATCGCCTATCTTTGATCGAGTTATCAGAGAATCCTGAGATTCGAGAAACACTCCCCGCGCTAATCAAGTTGTCGCCCCAAGGAACACCTCATAGAACATGCCGGATAGAGGAGTACTCAATGCTCCAGAAAACACAATTGTTATTGAAGATGAGCTAGAAATGTCAGGCAACACATTTGATGCTCCACAAGAACCTCCTAATTTTGTGGGAATGGTCCAAACATCGTCTAAAAGTTCAAATCAAGGAGACATGACGCCAAAAGAGGATCTCATGGACACAAACATATTCCAAGAATTTTTTTTGACAAATGAGCTACTACAAACTCCACAGAAGAAAGGACTTGTCCCAAGAGCAAGAAAAGAAAAGAATCGAGATATCAACAATCAAGAAAAACACTTGGTAGTCTTTTACCAGGGAAAAGACGAGCCTGCCCCATTTTTGCTATCAGTCAAAATATTTGACAAAATGTTGCACAATTACCTAGTGGATTCTGGTGCTTCAAGCAACGTGATGCCACTAGTTGTTTGCCAAAGGTTAGGATTTGTGCCTATGAGAACCAATAAGAAAGTCACTCAGTTAGATAAAACAGAAGTCCCTATTATGAGAGAATTGAACAATATTCACATGCAACTAGCAACAGACCCAAGAGTGAAAAGTTGTATCGACATTTCAATTGTCGATATCCCTGATGGATACGACATGCTTTTAAGTAGAGATTGGTCAAGGAGGCTGAATGGATATATTTCTACGAACTTTTCTCACATGTGTTTGCCATGGAAAGGGATCCCAAACCAAATGAGAGTTGACAACACACCGAGGCTCAAGCTAATGATTACTGAATATGGAGAAAACAACGAAATATTGTTTTTCGAGACAGACTTAGGCTCTTACAAGCCTAGAGTGAAGGAAGTCCTAATGTTGCATGGATCGACTCAGGAAATCAACAGGATGGTTGATTCTATCGAGGCACTAATCGAAAAATGCTAAGGCTCCTAGGATGATAATGAAGGAATGTTTGAAAATTTCAAAAACTGTCTTGAAAAGTGTTCAATTGAAGGCAGAATTGCGCGAAAATGACCACATTCAGATCTATTGCTGCCAAACTGGTGTCAAATCCACAATGTGGCTCATTCTGAATTTACATGTCAGATGTGTCATAAAGCCATAGAAGAAGTACATAAAAAAATTCCACAGGCATTGAGCCTTTCAAACAACAAAGAGGTCAATCATATTGATGGCTCTACCTCAATAATGACACAAGAGATAGAATATGAACAAGATCCCCAAGAAGGAAACACGGATCCACAGACTCCACTTTCCCCACAACAGGAACAAGTTTGGACCCTAAGGTTTGATGGATCCCGGTCAAAGAAAGGAGCCAGAGCTAGTTTCAAATTAATTAGTCCAAACGGAGAAGTGTATCTTGTAGCTCACATACTACAATTCCCCTGCACAAATAATGTCGCAGAATATGAATCATTGGTTCAGGGATTATTGCTATCCCTAAGGAAAGGAGCAAAAGTATTACATGCTTTTGGAGATTCAGAGGTAGTAGTGAGACAGGTGAGAAAATAGTACATTTTCCACGATAAGAGATTAACTCGTTACTACAATAGAGTGTGGGATCTTATTGCGAGCTTCAATGCTTTCAATATTCAATTTGTGAACCGATCAAACAATCAAGTCGCAAACTCCTTGGCACAAGCAGCCAATTCATTAGAGCCACTCGCCATGGATGGCGTGAGTCAATTCATAGTGGAGCTATCATCAATACCGTCAGTCCGATAGCGTCACAAATTTCCAAGTTTTGATGATGATGACCGCATTCTTGAGTTCTTAACATGTTCAGATGTTTTTGCAACATAAATTATTGATGAAGATGAGATAACAAGAGAAACTGAATTTGATGCTAATGGCATCATGAATTTAAACACAAATATCATTCGAAGAGGGATGATACAATTGGAAAGGATATTTGATTAGGATCAAATCAAAGAAGTAAAGAACCAAAGGATCAAAGGTGACCCATACGAAAAGGTGAATTAGGGAGATGAAGATGAGGTTAAAAATGTATACATAGGTAAAGCCTACAAGCCCGAAGAAAAGGCTGGAATAATTCAAAGCATGGAGTTTGTTGATGTCATAGCTTGGAGCTATGAAGATTTAAGAACTTATGACACTTTTATCATCATGCATACAATTCCTCTCAAGCCAAGAAGTAAGCCCTCCTAGCGCCAATTTATGTTGGTGTACGTTTATCATTCACGGAACATTAGAATAAAATGTTAAGGACACTCTACCCTCTCTTGAACAAAATCACATGTGCCAAGATTGCAAGAAAGACCACACGGCAACTCCAAGGTTTATATGTGCGAAGGGCGACTTTATGTTGGATAGCTTCCTTGGTTATGTATGCTGAAATACAAGGGGGAGTTACGCTTAAAAATCATTCACAAGCTAGGACCTAGACGAATTTGACAGTAAATGCACTTTTTCTTTTTTCTTTTTTGGATTTTTCAGTTTTGGAATTTCAGAAAAAAACAAAAGGACAAGGGTTTAGAAGTTTTATGCTACTTCTAAGAACTCAAGAGATGGTAAAGACTAGGTGAAACCAATAACAACACTTTGCTTCGCCACATGAATGACAACTACACAAAATAAGTGCAATCTTCTAGGGTTGTGCTCAAGATTTTCATACAATGAATAATACCATCAATAGAACAATATTTTATTCAAAGTAGAAGTTAAAGCATCCACAATATAGGCTCAGGCTAACTTTACACATTGAACAAAAATCATTCATTCAAAGAAAGTATGAGCAAGAGTTTCACCAATCCATACTATCAAATCTTTCATTCATCTAACAAGTGTGCAAATCAAATTCTATTCTAAATTTATTCTATGTTGAAGGAGATATGGAACCATGCAACCACGTGATAGCAAGAAGAATTCAAAGTAAACTTGCAACATGAACTTCTATTATCCAAGTAGCTCTAAGCAACAATTTCATAAAACTCTCTTCAAACTATGAAATGAGAGAATAGGAGTTTATATAGAGTTTTGAAAAACAAATGAAAGACTGAGACCAATCTAAGATCAATGACTAAGATTAAGATACAATAACCCTAATTAGGGTTTCCCAAAATAACATCAATAGCGAGTGCATGGAGGACAAGTTGCATGAGGAGCTATCTTCTAGGAGGTGCATCCCTATCCTCTTTTTGGACACCATCGGGCTGACCTCCTCCATTGTGACATGTGGTAGCATATTCAACTTGAATTCCAATCCGTCCAAGTCATCTGCACACACAAAAAAAGCAGTCTCCCATTCCAATTCCTGTCTTTGGAAGGCATCCCAGATGAACTAGAAATCCGTTGCCTTAGTCAAATTCTACTTCAAGACTAGTCCAGTGATGGCGAAGAAAATCTCCTGAGTTCTGAGCTTTAGACTTTCTAGCTGCATTTCATTTTTTCAGATGGTCTCCTTCTCAAGTACATTCATAGCTACAAGAAAAATCTTATTCTGAATTTCTCTTATCTGTTCCTCAGCTCTGATAGCATCGACTTTCACTTTTTTCTAAGACTTTGTTTCATGCAACCAATGCCCAGTACCAAGTGTTGAAATCATATGCAGCCCCTACTGCAATTACTTTTCCCTCAATCAATTCTTGCTTTGGAATTCCTTTCAACACTCTAAGGCATGGGATAATTCTATTGTGAACATCCTCAAGGTTATCCCATGCTTCTACCATGACTGGAATTCTGGAAAGCAAAGAATAACTCTGTCCCTAGGCCAATATTAATCTTTCCAATAATGTGGCTGCTTCTTCACTTTTGCTCACCATCCACTCCTTGATTTCTTTGGTTGTTACCATTTCTTCTTCAAAAATCTTTGATTACTTCTTGCGAAGAATTCAAAAGTGGAGGAGCCATTGAATTGCCTTGATTAAGAGGTTTGGTCAAGTGCTGAATATATTGCTTCAGGCGCTCAATTTCCTTTTCGTATTTTCTTTTCTTTCCTACCTCCTTTTCCAGTCTTGCTTTCATGGAAGCAATTGAATTGTCTAAGTCCTCAACCTCTTGACCCTTTGTAGTTGATCCCATGTCGATAGTAGTGATTGCATACTCTCGAGGAGTAATATCTTCCTTTACCTTGTACATTGTTGGTACAACAATTTGCACTAAACGACAGCCGACTTCATCTCTCTGGATTGTGGAAAACCTCTTGGCTTGCTTCTTTGTAGTAACCTTCTCTAATTTGGCCAAGAAATTGGCCGTATCATCTTCTGCTTGAATTTCCACTGGTGCTTTCATTTTCAACTTTCCTTTCAACCAATCAGGAATTGTAGGCTGCTCAATGCCTTCCTCTTCCTGATTACTTTCTTCACATGGAATAGCCTGAACTCTTCTAAGAGCGGAAATCTTTCCCTCTTGAAATTCTTCATCCAAAATATCCATCTCATTTTCTGGTTCAAGTATTTTTGTGCCTGTAGGAGATGGGGGTTCATCATCGTCCTATTGGATTGATTCAATATTCTCCTCATGGATTGGAGAAGGAATCCTTATTTCAGCCAATGACTCATCCTCAATAGTTAATACCTCGTTCACATTCCTAGACGTGGCAGAATGGGATGGCTCTAATCTTTGCTTCTTCTGAAGAGGTTCCTCACTTACAATTTTCTTCCCCTTCGACCTTGTGGTGTCATCAACTGCTTCCTTCCTTTTCCTAGAATTAGTGCTTTCAATTAGTTCGACACTTTGGGATGCTCTTGCATTTGAAGAATATGATTCCATTTCGCCCATCAAGTTATAAGTGAGGGTCAAATTTCTTCGCCTTAGTGCTTGGATTTGCTGATCAACCCACCACTGTGAATACTTAACAACTGGCCTCATCAAGGTTGGCTAGATCTACAAGCTCTGGTTTTGATCATTTCACATGAGGAAGAGGCGAATTGCTAAGTATTCAAAGTGGTGGGTTGATCAGCAAATCCAAGCACTAAGGCGAAGAAATTTGACCCTCACTTATAACTTGATGGGCGAAATGGAATCATATTCTTCAAATGCAAGAGCATCCCAAAGTGTCGAACTAATTGAAAGCACTAATTCTAGGAAAAGGAAGGAAGCAATTGATGACACCACAAGGTCGAAGGGGAAGAAAATTGTAAGCGAGGAACCTCTTCAGAAGAAGCAAAGATTAGAGCCATCCCATTCTGCCACGTCTAGGAATGTGAACAAGGTATTAACTATTGAGGATGAGTCATTGGCTGAAATAAGGATTCCTTCTCCAATCCATGAGGAGAATATAGTTCTTGGCAAGAACTTCCTCTATAGTGCATATGCCTCCAAGTCGTGATTTTAAGCTACAGTATAGTTAGTATAGTTGGTAAGAACCCTTATAGGTTCAAACTGACTTATTCCCTTTGTTGCAATTAAACTTTTTAACTTTGTTTGCAACAAGGGTTTATTATAACATGTAGTTTGAAAGGTTCCAAGCATAAACAGCAAGAAATGAACTTGAACATAGATTTTTGGTAATCAACAAAGATGAACATAAACAAAGATGATCATACCCAGCAATGATAGCTTATTTTCTTTATTCGATTTGAAAACTGATTACAAACAGGCAGGGCTGGATAGTACAATCAATTAGGTCTGATTTGAGTTTCAGACCTTCAATTATATCCAATTTGTGCCAAAGCACAAGACCAAACCCTAGCTATATGAATGGAAGATGAAGCTAAGTGAAGTAGGATGATATGCCTAGTTGGAGATGACTAGAAAGCAACTGTAGTAGTCCACTGGAGGTCTGATATCTCTGAATTAAATCTGCATCAGCTGCTGATATAAACCCTGGTGATAAATGCTAATAGAAGTGCCAAGAACACACTACAAACTCAAGCGGCCATATACCAATGTAAGGCGATTAGGGTTAGGAAGGTATAATGATGTTGAAACCCTACTGTAGATGCTAAATAACCCTCTAATCTAGAATTGAAATCAATTTGATGACTGGTCAGATCAAGCATGAAGCTGGGAATTGCCAAAGATGCCCTCCTTTGCCAGGCAAACCTCTTGAAAACCTTCTTTCCAAAGCCAAAAATGCCTTTCTAGCAATTTCTGATGAAAGTGTCACAAAACAAAATCCAAATCTGCAAAAGAAACTTATCTAAAGCAATCTAATTAAGCTCTATGATGAATTTTGTTTGAATTCATCTCACATGGTGGAATGGGGCCATCACCATACCACTGCATCCAAGGGAGCACCAGCTTGAATTGACTGAAAACTACTTTCGGTCAAGAGACACCTCTCTTCAAACAGAATAGCAACACAAAAACATGCCTCTCTCAACCTTCCAAGCCTTCTTAAATAAGGCCTCAAGGCAAAACCGCCTTGAAGAGAGAATTAGATTTGTTTCATTAAAATATTCCATGTTACCGATTCGTTTTTGGATTTGGGTACAGATAAGTGAATCCGGTACGGGATTCAATCAAAAAAAAATTTGGGGTTGCGTACGGCTTGGGTATGGCAATACAAAAAACATATAAAAATCAGAAATATATACATATTTGCAGCAGTAATTAAGTTCAGAATACACCATTTTTGTCATCTAACTATTTTCTAGCTTGTGTAGTTTGAAAGCAATGATGGCCATAGTAAGTATTGTGGTGGTAGTGCAGATGCAATGAGTTTGGATGTTGCTACTAGTTATATTAGTGATCATGAAGTAGAACATGTAGCAAGTTTTTTCTTCTGACTATCTATAAATTGTTATCATAGAGCCTAATAGTCCTATGTCCTAGGCATTGGAGACTTGAGAAAGATTGCCACTCTCTAAACATTGTATGATAGTGTGATGTATCAATTTTAAAATACTGTAAACATTGACCATAGAAATATTTGTTTATATCATCTTATATATTCTATTTATGGGATCATGCACAATTTTGTGTTTAGTATAGTACCAAACCTTTCTTAACCTTTCTGAAATTCCTTACTTTGGCAGATCTTTTTCCTTCTCAAGTCTAATTGAAGTTTGGCAAACCTTTAACCTTCTTGAAGCGACTAAACATTTTGAACCTGTTAGTATGGATGGATCTTTCCGAAGGAGAAACTCAAACATCCCATTTAGAATATTTTTCTATACAATAGAATGTAATACTTTTCTGTATCATTGGGGCTGCATCCCTTTCATTTGTCTGCTGATAAAATAGTAAGTGTTTTGAATCACCAAACTAATTAATATAATCAATGAAATCAGGCAATGCGTATATGAAAGGTAACTTAGATTGCAGGTATTGATTTTCATTATCCAAGTTTGACATGCCATAACATGCGAGAAAAGTAACTTAGCCTTTATGGCAAATTTAGCTTTTTAATGATGATTTACCCTTTATTTTGTGTAAATTGTATCCAAATAGCAAAAACAAACAATGTGTGCATCACTCGTGATAGGAAGACAGGTTTATAGAGAAGTCACCAATTGATTCAAGAAAGGCAAATGAAAACAGAAGAAATGTAGTGTGAAGGGGAATAGCTAAACCAGGTACACAAGCATATAACTGTAATTATTTAGTGTGTTTGGAGGCACAAATTAGGGTTGCAATGAATATTAAATTATTTAGAAGTCAGCTCAAATCCACAGGAGACTTTTCGTATCCTAGTCGAATCCATCATGTATCGTACCTGAATTTCATATCTAGTACAAATTGAATCGTATCCAGAGCTTTTTGCGAGCAAATCGGTAACTTAGAAAATATTCACTAACTTCATGTCTAAGGCACCTAGCCCAAGTCGGCTTAAAGAGGATCAGATTTGGTCTTCATATATATATTAAAATATCCATTCCTTCTTCCCTAAGGCACTAGATCGCCCTTGAGAAGATCCGATTGCCTTTGAATATTTTAAAACTTTAGTTTGGAAGCTTCCTTGAGCCGCCCTAGGAAGAGATCAGATTTTATCTTTAAATATTAAATATTGGTTGCTCCCCCCTTAAGTTTGCTAAACCGCCATACGAGGAAGAGTCTTCTAGAAGCAGATCTAATATGATGTGGTCGACTCACCTCCTCGTTTGCTTTGTCCTCCTTGCTTGCTTTGACTTGCAAGTAGACCTCCTTGCTTTCTTTGACTTGCAAGTAGACCTCCTTGTTTGCTTTGACTTGCAAGTGGGCCATGAGATAATAATAAAATAAGATCAACATTATGCTTCGCTTTGTTAAGGATAATTCCTTCTTAATTTTCTAAATATATCTTACCAAAATTTGATTCTCATGGTCAATATCATTCCCTTATCTCGCCATCTAACCCACGGGAATGCTGGATGGGCTAGAATTAAGTCATCAAAATGTCACTCCAAGAATGGGGACATTACAGCTTGCTGGTGTCGGAAACAGCACTAAGTATGGAATATAAAGGTCTGAAAAGTGCTAGGGCGTGGACTGAAATGGTCGCTGATCCAGAAATAATTAACTGTGCATGAATAATAATCTGTAGCTGTGGTGTAATGGGCCAAAGTTTGGTGCTCTGAATGACAATACAAAGGTTTATGAAGGGCGACTAAGGATTTTTCTGTAGAAACTGAAATAACAAGCATTCTATCCTCTTTGGCGCAGATATGGGAAAGTCTTGGGTCTGAAAAAGAAACTTTTACTTCCTCCTTATCAGTTCGCTGATATACAGTGGCATGTGATGATTTCTAGTTTCCTCTGTATCAACCTCCTATCACGTGCATTGCCAAATCCTTTACTTGGAATGATTACAAAGGTCAGCAACAATATTGCTTCTTTCCAACTGTGTTAATATTTTGAAACAGCTTGAGTATTAATTCCCATACGCAATGATTTAAATATGGTCTGTCAAGTGTTTGATGAAATGTTCTTAGAATATTTGTTAAAGTTTCCAAATTGTGGAAGTTTTCTATTGTCACTTTAGAGCAACTGGATGTCATACAAGAAAATTCAAACTCAGCAATGCCCAGTCTCTAATTGCAAAGTGTTTGATGGAATGCCAATACACTAAAGTTAAAAAAAAAAATCAAGGGAATAAGCCTGGATCCTTATATGGTTGTAGTTCTCGTGACCCATGTCATGATGGGTGGGTGAGGGACCATAGGTTGAAGAAAATTTTCAGCTGGGGAAGTTGAGTGTTGTTAAAGCCATCCGAGGACCTAAAGGAATTGAGGATAATGGCAGGGTTCAGTCAAGGGGCACCATTGTGGATGATTTCTATGTTAAAGAGGACGATAATGTGGGATTCCAGACTAGTATTCAATGGAAAGGAGCCTTTGGTTGGGTTGGACATTGATATTAAAGCCATGGATGCTACAGTTCAGGATTTAATGGCGGATATGCAGACATAATAAAAATTTTGCCAAGATCTGCAAATGGTCATAAACATATGGTTGTCTTGCAGTATAAAGGGATTGTGGAGCTCAGTAGTGATTACACCATGCCTCTCTTGGAAAATGACAGACTGATTAGGGCCGTGAGAAGGGCCAAGATTCAAAAGGATTTAAATTTAATGGGCTGGATGAGGTAATGGGTCCAATAATTCCCTCGATGGAATTGGTTGCAGTCTCAGGAAATGGTGTATACATTAAGCCCTATGATCATTGGTTGACTGCACCACCTACTACGGTTATGGCCTGCTATGCAGTTTCACATATGCCCTAATGTGCTTTTGATGCCTCAGGCTAGTATTGCAATATGGTATGATGCGGCTATGTATCTACAGTTGGGTGATTGGTTAGTAGTTTAATCATATTTTTGGCTATAGTCCTGCTACACCCTGTTGAAAAGCTGTTCATGCAGCTGTTAGTTG
>VDFB02343663.1:63281-81673 GCA_007258455.2 Sequoia sempervirens | reverse complement strand
GACTTGGTTAGATGATGGGCTGAGAGAAAATGGAACCTAAGTGGCCAAGTTGAGATCTTTACTTTGATTAATCGATTCTTCTTGATCTCATTTTTAAAGCATGAGGATTATGTATAGACCCTTTTTTTTTAAGGAAAATAGGATTCTTTTGAAGAAAATAGAAATTGAGTTTCTATCTTGAGGAGTGCATTAATAGGGTTCTATATAGGTTATAATTCTAGGTTTATCATTGGATTACTTTAAACATGAGCTTATAAATGTATTGCTAAGGATATTAGATAACTCTTAGTTTTTGATGTAGTTACCAAACATAATATATATATATTTTATACAAAAGTTTGCATGAATATTGATGTACATAAGGATCTTACAAGTTTGATATCCTTGTCTTCAAAATATGGTGATTGTGTATGAAAAATTAAGTATGAGAGATCCTCAATTGTTTGTTAAAATGCCACAAATTTGGACACTTTGTTGTAGTTTATCAATAAAATAAGCATGATTATTAGAAAAAGAAGCAAATTGATGAGCTTTTTATTCCTCAATAAAATGAAAATTTAGTTTCCTTGAATATTAGATGAAGGGTAAATTAGAAAAAAAACTAATTGAGTTTGACATTAAGAGGGAGGTTGACAATTTTATCTTATCAAAGTCTAATCCCCTTCTTTGAGAGGATTTCCCCTCAATGGATAAGGTTGGATCTAGTGAAGCTGAGAAAATTAGTAATGATATTCTTGGTTATGAGACCCAAGGTTGGGTTTCTTTAGAATTGAGGGTTTTGAAGGATGTTAGTAGGAAGGGGATGAAAGTGGGATGATTTTTCCTTCTATTAGCTTGCCTTCATCAAACAAGGAAAAAATTAAAATGGAGGAATCAAAGCATAGAGTTGGTAAGAAAAAAAAGGGAATCTCCTATCCATTTTTATTTGTTCCATTTTGAAGAGCATATGTTGTCCTCCCCTTCATCTAAAAATACTTTTAGAGATTATTATGGTATGGGGTCTCCTAGAAGTTCCAAGAAATCTACTATTTTAGGAATGACTATAAAAATAGAAGAATGATTAGGAAGAAAAATTGCTTCAATTATACTACAAGCTTGGGAGTATTTTGATTTTAGGGCTTTTGGGAGCTCTATGGATTCAAACTACATGTATATCTATGTATTAGATGATTTATTTTTATTTATTTCTAGTTGTATGATTTGTTTTGTTTGTTGTTTGTTTCATCTATGTGATTTTCTAATTTATGATGTCTTAGTGTATCATTAGTTTTATAATTTTAATTGTTGGTTATAGCCTTAGTGTTATTCCACATTATATTTTCTTTTCTTTTTTTTGCGTTTCATTGCTATATCTAATCTATTCTTTATAAAACACTTTCAATCCTTTTAAAACCATCCTTTATCCTTTTTTAAAATTTTGATGTGAGTTGATTGGTTTGTGTAGGAATATTCCCATCTATAATAACTTGTCATGTGTAGCGAGGATCAAATAATAAAAAATTCTATCATAGATATTGATATTTTTTAAAATTTAAAAAATGATGTGCATTTAATGGACATATATTTTATACATTTAAATGATAGAAAAGTGTATGCAAATGTTGTGAAAATAGAATTTGTTTTTATTTCATGGTATGTTTATGGATAGTATTATATTATTTTCATGTTTGAGATGGTATGATATATATTGGGACATTCATTGGTAGAGGAGATATCATTTTGGGAACTTGATTTTTCTTACATTTGAGCTCACTTGATTAAGTTCCTATATTTAAACAACATAAAACTATAATAAAGTATTGCATATAAGTTTAAAGAAAATGCATCATGTTAAACAATGCATTTACTAGGTTAAATACCCATCATTGTGTATTTTATAAACTTCTCTTGGTTGTAACAAGAAGGGATGTTAACATCATGGTCAAGGAAATTTTAATAGATAATGAAATTGCTACAACTTTGGAACTTCTATATGCATAGAGATGATATAGATGGGAATCATGTGAGGTCCTTATTACATTTATGTGTGGATTCATTTATGGGCAGGGTTTATGATTTATATACTTCTTATCATTGCTAAAGTGAACAAATCATCGTGTCAGGTTGGTTCAAGTGGTGAATTCTCTTATCTCATTATGTAGGCAAGGGCATCTTGGATGAGCCCCCAAGGAATATATTTGGCCCCTTATGTCCTTTCAATTTTAATACTTATTTGAAAATTATTATTATTGTTCCTATTGATGAAGGGACTAATGGTGAAATCTAGTTTTGTAGATATTTTACAAGGATAAGTTATTGGATCCAGTGAATTACTACTAATATTGTGGGGTATTACATATATAAAATGATGGTAAGAGATGTGCATGCATACCTCTTGATTTTAAGTTGGTGAAGATTCCATAGAGATAGCTTATAGTTTTATAGAATGAATAATTCTTGTAGAACTCAATGTAGTGAAATGTTGATACACTTATTTATGATAAATACAAATAGATGTGAAGGGAATTATAATCCATATACATGGTAACAATTTCAAGTTAGATGATTATTTTTATCAAATCTATCAATCTCTCATGTTAAATTTAATTTGCATGATCATATGTGTCATGATTATGTTCAGGCTAGTGAAATTAATTATTATATCTTAATGTTGTAATTCCATGTTTCCCTTTGAAATCCAACCCTAATTTTGAAAAAAATATTTATCTAACCAAAATTTATAAGTAAATGGTCAATTTTTCTGTGATTCTTATGAAGTGCATACATCATAACAAAATTTTGTGAGTTGGTTAGGTTAATCTGGTAAAAAAATTGATTTTATGTGGAGCTTGTTGGAGACACAAATCTTGCACCTTGTTTGCTAAGCTTTTCCAATTGCACTTAGAGATTTGGACCAACATTGGAATGCTTTCAGGTTGTGGGTAACCTATTTGAAAGCAGACCTCCAGATTGTGGGCCGGCTTCCCCGTTTGATATCACTTAACTATTGAATTTATAGGTAAGGGTAAGAGTTGCATGAAATAAACCTAATGCTGGAAAGAAACTAAAGTGATACACCAAACAATCTATACCTGTTAACAACTCATCATATTTGAATTAATATCACAAAGTTGGACTTACACAACTCACTTAATAATGCAGTTTGCATAAATATTTCATAAGAAGGTCTATAAATAATGCTATTAAAAGGAAAAAAAGATTTCACAATTAATCAGCACCATTAACAACACAACTTACAAACTGCAAACATACATCTTCTACTAAATAGATGCATAACATGAGACAAGCTTGCAAGGAAAAAATAGATTTCACAAAACAAGCCGATCAATCATTAACAACATACATGAGAAACAAAAATTGAGAAGGTAAAAGAGCTCTACTCTATCAATTCAAAGTGCTTACTGTATATTAAGTTTGTCTGAGTTACAATGCAACTTCATGAAAAAATAACTCCAAGATAGTAGCTATCCTCCTACTAAAAAAGAAAGAACTCCCTAAAAAGTTCAAAATGAACATACTTAACCAAAAACCCACCAAAACCTCCCACACATGTGCTTCTAGAGGATTATCCTCAGATAAAATAGAAATGGCCCCAAAAGAACCTTCTAGAAGTCTCTAAAATGCCCTCTACATGGAGAAAAAACAAGCTAAGTCAATAGCCATCCCAAAAGTGTGACAAATATACCTCCAGCTAGCCTCATTCTTCACCAAAATAGTCTAAACAACATCTCACACTCCCCACACCTTTGCAAGTCATAATTGGTCCTATTTCAACACTTGACCATATTCCCTATCATGCAACATGTGTGTTTTCTTGAAAACACATGGCCTTTTAAAGCATAAATATAGTGATTTTGCTAAGTGATTTATAAATCACCACTTAGCAAAACACTTTACAATTAAGCTCCTTCTAAAAGGCTCCACAATTTAAAAGCATTACATTTACATTGAAAAGCAACTTGAATGTGATTTGCAAATTAATTTACAAGATATCTTCATATATAAAATGTAGCATCAAAGGCTATGACAAAAGCTTCCAAAAGTCTTAAAGGCATTTTGACTGTCAACTTACCACCCATATTCTGCATTCTTCCCACACATGTCATAATCACATGGTTTGCAAAGGCACATGTCATAATAGCACTTGGCTCATAAGGCCAACCTCCAAGACTCTTGGAAAGCATATTCTAAACACATGATGTTGGGTCAAAAAGATAAAGCACCATACTTGACCATGGCACACCTCAACATAAGTCAAAATAACACAAGGCATAAAATGCCTAGGTGATAACACATGACATATTGAAGATATAGCAAAGCTTAAGGAATGGGGAAAGTTTAAAAAAAAAAAGAAAAACTAAGGCAATGGTAAGTGATTTTTGGCCCCATCATATTTCTCATGAGTTTGATTTTTAAAATAAGGGATACAAAATCCCATTGAATGGAAAATAATAGGGTCAAACCCTAATGATAATATTCGAATGATGGAAAAACACCATCATTTGGTCGCTTGGAAGAATCTAGAAAACCTGATGCTCTACCGCCAAGGTTTGAGTAAACATAGGAAAATGATGTTGACACTGGTTTTCAGTCGGCTTTTGACATTTTTTTCATAAAAACACCATGGGGAACTCAAGTAATTGTGTCATAATGCATTAAAACTACACTTCTTCACACTTTGAGACCATTTTTTGGACTTACAGTCTGCGGCTATGAAACATTTTGATGTACTTTTCCTAACCATATGTGCTATTCATTTTCCTTGTTTGCTGTCTCACTTGCCAAAAGCTACCATGAGGAGTTGATGAGGCTTCAGAAGAAGTCTTTAGTGGCAAAACTTGCACATTTTGATGCTCGAGCTCGGGTAAGCTCCCAACTGACCTTGCATTGTCTTTTTCATCCTGTAATGAGCAAGAAAAGCTCAAATGGAAGCCTTTAAATGTCCTTCATTTTGTTTTAAACTCAAGATAGCATTTGAATACTTCATGATCTATAAATTTGAACAAAGTTAGTGCTTTTCCTGTTGCTTCATGAACATAATAGCTTGCTGGCCATGGCCATGAACAAAAACAAAGTGTCCTATGTTCATTTCTCGAAACCCTCATATACTCTTTTGATTTCCCTTCTTCTCTTTCATAAACCATTGATAAAGTTAAAGAACCCATATGGGTTTCTGGAAAAAGAGAAGAAAATTGGAATGTGGCTTAGCCCTCATCATGTGAATTGGGTTTTCTTGCATTTGTTATTTTTTTGTCTTTTCCTGCATTTTGAGAAAAAACACTGCTTGGGTTTCTTGTAGCCTTCATTTTTTGTTGAAATTGCAACTGCTAGTAGAGAAACCAAGTGGGGTTACATGATTTCTTTGAAAGGTTCTGGTTTGTTGCAAGAAATGCAGATAATCTTGTAAATTCCTTCACTTTTTTGGTAAAAAAGAAAGCAATGTTGCCTTAGACTTGACCCCCCAGGTGGGTTTTGCAGATTTTCTTTGACAGGTTCGGACTTGTTACAAAATGCAGATGATTTAGTAAATTCTTTCACCTTTCTGTTGTTTAGACATCTGGGTACATGGTATCTTCATTCGCTTTGTCTTAATAAAAGATGCACTATTATGAAGTTTCAGCTTCACTTAATTTGTAGATACACTATCATTTGAATGATCTTTCTTTTTATGGAACAAACTGAGATAATTACCTTAGTAATAGAGCATGGAATAAGGTCCTTTTGAGCTCAGGAAGTGGAACATTGTGAGACTTGCATTAAATTTTCAATAGTGCCTTTACATTGCTGCATGTTGGACCATATTTCATACAAGTTCTTTGGCTTTCTTAAGACTGTATCCAATGATTTCAAAACCTTGCATAACTTCCTCTAAAAGGCTATGTTTGATCTTTGAACATGATTTAGGAGGGCTTCAGAAAATTTAATGAGCAATCAAATTCTTCATTACTGTAGAATGTTCTCCTTTATAATTTCTACATTTGCCTTTTCAGTTTGTTGATATTCATTTGGCTGGCTCTCAAGTTCAAAAATTATGCTGAAAGGTTGTTCATTTTGCTTATGTAAGTGAAGTAAAGGCACTACCAATGCTTCCATGTTCTCACTCCACTTCAAATACTTGCATGTTTTACCATCTTCCTATGTAGTTTAAAGCTTTTGAAAGGGCTTCAAAACTCTATTGAATTGACTGTCCAATAAACTCCAAGGTTGTGGTTCTTGGGATTACACATTTCATGTCACTTATCTCATATACAATGTTGACTATATTATGCTTTGATTAAACTTTCCTATCACTGTGCTTCCCATACCTTTGTGATCTAAGGAGCAGACCACCCATATGCTACTATAGTCCCCAAAAGATGGAAAAGGCAAGAGTAACAAAATAGACCTTTCCACTGAGAAACGAACTTTGACTCAAAGGGGAGACCTAAGATCAGACCCTTAGATCATGGAGAAAGAATGTGTAAATGCTATTTGAACTCACAATGTTGTTCTTGTACTCTCCACCACCGTGGACCATGGCTTGGGTCTTGTCTCTTCATGATGGCCTATCAATGCACACATTCAATCCTTATGAAAATAATGAACTGTCCCCTTTGAATCCTTTATAGGAAACACCATCATTGACTGAAACTCATGAAAGTACCCTGTCCACTACAATATCCCTTTCCCTTGTAAATGTTTCATATGCTTGTACATGAATATACCTTGCTTTTGTATTGGTTAAGTAAGATCAATGTTGTCTTTGTAACATCGCCTCCTGATGCAACTGCTCCTCAAGCATTTTGCTTATCCTTATAAAATCTACCATGAGTGATAATGACACAACCTCACCCACACTACAAACACCATGTGACAAGCATACCACTTAGGCTACCAAGGCATAATCATGATGGATTTGTCCCTACCATGAGATTGCATCTAAAGGACTGTTCTAGTGATATATCATGGATTGTACCTTCGAGTTGCTACTGTATTCACATGACTATCCACTACAAAATTTGTCTTCATAAATGGTTGCTCTCTTATTGAGTTCTCATACAATTATCATGTAACTGTAGGGACTGCTGTGGTGACTATGCTTTCAACTTTCCTTTTATTTCTGTCATGTGACTCCTTACAACAATTTAGTCCATGTTACTTGATTACATGCTTATTTACATGTATGGTCTCCTTCATAGCTCATGTCTGATCCTTTCCCTTTGGCGAATAGGATCATGATCTTGGTAGACTGCTTGAATGGTGACTGTCATTTCTTTTGATTGTCTATGTACTGATCCCCATACATTTGATGACTGTTGATGGTTGTGCTTAATGTTATGATAGTGAGCAAACTTATTACTATGAATGTCTTGGAATTATCACTGAGAGATATATATCCCCTGTTCTTGCACAGAAACCTTAGACTCCTTTTGGCTTTCTTCATTGATTTTCACATTTATTTGATCAGTATGTGTTGTTTTTTGAGGACAACGGTGTTGTCTTACACCTCATGGCTGCTGACTCATGAAATTTGTACCATTGTACTACTTGTTGTCCCCGTGACTTGACAATGAAATGCACTGCCCCATGCCTTCCTTGAAGCACATCCATATCTGTCAATGCACATGACTGCCCCATTTCAAGTGATGGTTGCTACTGTTTGATTGAATCTAGGAATGATCCTTACTTATGCTCTAAACTTGTGGTGAATGGATTGTGTTTCATATCCTCTGATGGTCATGCCTATTCCTTTCTTAGTAATATTCTTAGAGAATAGCAGACCTTCATGTTATGGCATAGCAATTGTCTCTTGATCACATCATATGAGGGTTCTATTACTGCCATGACTTCTTGTAATGATATATTTATGATATGCACATTTCTGTGTCAACTAGAGTTGATGCTTCTTGAATGTCTTTTCCTTTTTCCTTTCTTCATCACTCACACATTGATTGCTAGCTGGAAAACGTATTGTCTAATGTTTGGTTGAGAAGGCCTTGAACTTAGCATTGTACAACTTCAAATTTTGTATTTAGTTGAACATTGTCCTTATCTTTCATGTTCAGAATGCATTCAATCCTGTCATGCTCACAATCCCAAGGACATCATATTCATCTAACTCATGGGGCAGCAAATTAGATGGCCATGTTTCTTTTCCATGAGGACAGTTATGCTTTGTTTTGGATACCCTTCATGCCTATTGACCTTGTAAGCTCCTGCAAAGGTGTTTTCCTTATACTTGTACCATGACCATGAGTCAACCATTACTCCTGCTGTAGTTATATGTGATAAACATGCATAGTCTCCTCATTCTAACTTTATTTGACAGCCACTTGTCACATATGTGGGTGACCTAACAACTCACTTTCCTGTGTGATGAGTGACTGCCCAATAGAGTCATGGTGAGAGGGGCTTGACAACAATTTGAAATGCTTCCTCATTATTAAATAGATGCATAATTGAACTTGATGCATCTTCAAAACACTTGATGCATAATTGAACTTGATGCATCTTTTGAATCTGATAATGAAAGTTGATCAACTGGTATGACTCCATATTGATTTAATGCATTGATAAGAGATAAATCTTTGATCAAGTTGCTCAATTTCATTTTCTTTCAAAGCACATTGAGCTCTACCCTTGTGGGAGCCACATTTACCCCACGTGCTGCATTTGATCTGATAATGAAACTAAATCTGCACATGAAGCAAACAGTTAGAAAATAAACGTGTTCGTTGGATGCTCTTTTGTTTAATGCATTTATGGATCAGCTTATACATGCATAGGTAGATGTGTATGCAAGGATTGAATCATTCATTGCTTAGAGCCTTGCTCTAACACCATGTTTTCTTCAGATGCAGGGTGAGGAGCGCTACAAAGTTGGGAAGGGCACAAGTGGTTTGGGGCAGCAGCAGGGCAACTTGTAACCAGTCATTCATAGGCAATGACTGGTTCCATTCTTACATGCACATTCTCTCTTCTTTTACTTATTCATGTATAAGTTGTTTCATATATTCATTTGAATAAGAGAGTTCTTCCCTTGGCTTGTGAGGGACATGTACCTTAATGATTATCAATAAAAGAAATTACATTTGAATACATGATTCTCTTTCTCATTTGTTGTAATGCACCATTGAAATGGAAAAAAATGTAATCTGATTTGCTTTGACAATCACTCCTTCATGCATGTTGAAACTAGCAGTTTTATGGTTTATCTTTAAATGTTTAAACAACATGAAAAGAACAACACTATGGTTACCTAATTTCAGCTGAAAGCTAAAAATTAGATACAGTTTTATTGAGAAAGGACTGTATTTTTGTATGGGTTTGTAACTGTCAATTTTCATCAGGTTTCTGTTTAATGTTTGTGTTTTGTGGGTATTTTTGCAATGGAATAAAATGTTGACACTATGCAGTTTTTATGGATTGTTATTGTATAGCTCAGGCTATATTGTGTCATTTAAAAAAAGTTTCTATTCAAAAGGCTATATTGTTTCAATGTTCGATAGGGTGTTGTTGAGGAAATACTTTATTGCTTGTTAATTAAAAGAAATATTGTTTCCTTTGTGGTTGTGTTATGTGGCTATCATTTTGCATGGATTTTGTGGCTACAGTTTTGTGGGTTTCTATGTCTAGGTCACTATTGAAACCAATGTTGGTTGATTTGTGGCTTTTGTTTTGTGGTTATGGGTGTAATGAAATGAAATAGTTAATTTTGTACAATCCATGTTTGGTTACATTAGGTATTGTTGATTATTGTTCTCTGTCTTTGGCTATATTGTATCATTTTGGATGAGGTGTTGTTGAAAAGGTTGTATTGTTTCAATTTTCTATAATGTTTTGTTCATAAAGGAGTATTATTTTGATGTTTTTGTCACTGTTAATTTTTGAGAGGGTGTTGTTGAGAAGGCTATATTGTTTCTATTTGTGATAAGATTGTCTTGAGAAATAAGTGTATTTTTACTTGAGTTGGTTACTATGAATCTTTGTTGGTTTCTCTTTATGTCTTCCTTTTTGTGGCTATGTTTGGAACAAAATATAATTGTTAACCTTATGTAGTTTTTGTCAGTTGTTGTTGTGTATCCTAGATGTTATACAATTTATGTTTGTTTTCATTATTGATTGTTAATTGTTGTCCACCGGTTTAGGCTATTTTTAATTTTCAATAGGGTCCTACTGAAGAGGCTATATTATTTCAAATTTTGATAGCCTGTTGTTGAAAAGGATATATTCTCTCAATTTTTTGATAAGGTTCCATTCAAGAAAGAGTATACTTTAATATATATATATATATATATATATAAACATGAATATATATGTATATATATTAATATATTTGTGCATATGTAAATTTCTTGTCGGTTTCTATTTATGGCTTGCATTTTGTTGCTATCTTGGTAATGGAATAAAATTATTGTCATTATGAAGTTTTTGACAATTTTTTGTTGTCTAGCTCCAACTATATTGTGCCATTTTTGATAAGGTTCTATTCAAAAGGCTATATTGTTTCAATTTTTGATGATGTGTTGTCAAGAAAAGACTATAGTGTTTGTTGAAAGAAATATTGTTTCATTTATGGTTGTGTTATGTGACTATTGTTTTGGTTGGGTTTTGTGGCTACATTTTTGTGGGTTTGTCCAATTACGTTGTTGTTGAAACCAATGTTATTTGATTTATGGCTTCTGTTTTGTGGTTATAGTTGGTACATAATAGAATAGTTAATGTTGTACACTTCATGCTTCATTACAGTGGGTATTCTTGATTATTATTTTCTATCTTAGGTTATATTGTTTCATTTATGAGAAGGTGTTCTTGAAAAGGCTATATTGTTCACATTTTTTATAAGGCTATGCTTAGAAATAAGTATATTTTTTGGATGGGTTCGTCACTATTAATTTTTGAGAAGGTTTTGTTGAGAAGGCTATATTGTTTCAATTTTTTCATAGGATTTTGTTGAGGAATGATTATATTTTAACTTTGGTTTGTTTTTGTGAATCTTTATGGGTTTCTGTTTATGCATTCCATTTTGTGGCTCTATTTGGAATGGAATATAATTGTTGATGTTATGGAGTTTTTGTTGGTTGTTGTTGTGTATCTTGGGCTATATTGTTTCCTCCTCAAAAAAGGGCAATGTTGAGTAGTCTTCAATTTCTTGTTCAGGTGTTGTATTTTTTGTCGATTGTTGATGGCTACCTTCGATTGTTTTTTTGGCTTGGTTTGTTACTGTGCAGTTTTTTGTGCTCTGCAACAATCAACAATACCCTTTGGAAAATAACATGGATTGTTTTAGAGATACTCAGGGAACAATTTTCTCAATATGCACCTTTTCCCATAGCCAATGATTGTACTTGCACCTTCACAGAAGCTTTCCCTCCCTGCTCACAGCTATTATGTATATGTATATTTATATATATATATATGTGTATATATACATATATGTATGTATATATATATGTATATGTACTATTAAATATATAAGTACATATATGTATATCTATATATATATATGTGTGTATATATATAGATATATGTGTATATATGTATACATATATACATACATATATATATATATATGTATGTATATGTATATATATATGTATGTATATGTATATATATATATATATGTATATGTATATATAAATGTATCTATACATATATATGTATATGTATATACTTATGCCTTTCGGTTTGTGGTGATGGTTGGTATAGAATAAAATTGTTAATGTTGTACCCTTTATGTTTGGTTACATTTGGTGTTGTTGATTACTGTTCTTTGTCTTATGTTATATTGTTTCACTTTGGAAAAGGTGTTGTTGAAAAGGATATATTGTTTCAATTTACGATAGGCTTGTGTACATGAGGGACTCTATTTTGGATGGGTTTTTTATTGTTAATTTATGAGGAGGTGTTTTTGGGAACACTATATTGTTTCATTTTCCCATAAGGTTTTGTTGAGAAATGGGTATATTTTTGTTGTGGTTTGTTACTATGAATCTTTGTTGGTTTCTCTTTATGGCTTGCATTTTGTGGCTATGTTTGGAATGCAATAAAATTGTTAACATTATGCAACTTTTGTTTGTATTGTGATCTTTTGGGTTGCTTTTAATGGATCTCATTATTTTCTTATGTCTGCAACATAATAAAATTTTAAAGATGATGCATATTTTGTAGATTGTTGTTGGGCAGCTTGGGTTATAATCTTCCATTGGTTTGTTACTTTACATTTTTCCAGCTTTGTGCAATGAACAATGCATATATGCATCTAACCAGATATATGTATATTCATATAAATGCATGTATATGTGTGTGTGTATATATATATATTTATATAGATGTATACATATATATGTATATATATCTATGTATATATGTATATATATCTATGTATATATATGTATATATATATGTGTATGTATGTATATATATGCATATATATATATATGTATGTATGTATGTATATATATGTATATATGTATTTTTATATTTGAAGTTAGATGCACATATACAAGCATTGTTCATTGCACAAACTTCTAAACACATACATACATGCATACATGCACACATACATGTATACATGTGTGTATATGTGAATCTAACTTCAAATATATATCTATATTTATTATATGTATATATATGTGTGTGTATATATATTTATATATATGTATATATATATGTATATGTATGTGTATACATATATGTATATATGTGTATGTGTATGTATGTATATATATGCATATATATATATCTATATATGTATATATGTATGTATATATATGTATATATATGTACATGTATATGTATATATAATGTCCATAACATTGACTATTTTGTTGTGTTGCAAGCATTGATGGTAAATGGAAGCCACAAATGAAACAATATAGCCTAAGGTGGACATCAACAACATGAACTGCATAACATTAACTATTTTATTCCATTGCAGCTCCATTCCATTGAACGTTGAAAATCACAGTTATAGACCTATGCAAAACCTTTGCCACAAAGGCTGGCCCACATACAGCTAATGTGTTACATATATGTGTATATATATATATTTGTATGTGTATATGTATATGTGCATATATATCTATATATGGATATATATATCTATATATGTATGTATATATATATATATATTTACTGATAGGATATTTTTGTGAGCTTTGGACAAAATTTTCATCAACCTCCCCATTTTTGAGACTTGGTAGGTTGGAAAAGTGTGGATAGGTTATAACTTTGGACAAAATTTTTTGTCAGCCTCCCAGTTTTTTAGCTTTCCAATGGCCATGAAAAGGTGGCGGAGGTGGTTGTTGGGTGCCTTGGGAATAGGATGGCATTTTCCCTGCCTCGTGGATAGAGAAGGCATTCGAAACTAAATGTTGGTTTGCATCAACATTAATTGTTGTATGCTTTGTGTGTACTAGTGATGATCATGATGGTAGTGGTAGCTTGATGCCTCAAGGAACAAAACAAATGTCTGGGAAATTTTCAATAAGGAATTGTTTGGTGTCATTCTATTGGTATACCTGCTATGAGAGCTGTGAGCAAGGAGGGAAAGCTTATGTGAGGGTGCAAGCTCGATTAAGCTTTCTGCAGCTTCTATGAAGGTGCGTGGTGGTTTTTTTTAATTTTTTGCATGGGCGGATGGTTGTAAAAGGAAAAGAAAAGTGTTTCCTACAATAATATTTTTCCCATTTTTGTGCAAGAAAGCTAGTGATAAGAGGTGCTTTTGGGAAAAATTCTTAGTGATTTTGTTTGCTTTGTGTCTTGAGGACTGCTTTCTGATTTTAGTGGTGATTGTCGATTGTTGTTGCCTTCCCTAATCCATATTGTTTCATTTCAATAGTGTGTTGTTGAGAAGGCTATATTGTTTCAAGTTGTAATAAGGTTGTGTTGAGAAAAGATTATTTTTTTGCATGGATTTTTAATTTTGAAACCAATATTATTTCATTTATGGTTTTCGTTTAGTCGTTATGTTTGCAATGTAATGAAACAGTCATTGTTATACAGTCTATGTTAAATGTTGCACCCTATATTGTTAGCTGATAGTTTGTTTGTGTGTGCCTTGGTTGGAATTCTTGTGAACCTCCCCATTTTTCCTGCTTTTCGATGAGCATGGAACCATGTCCTAGTGATGGATGTGATAGCACCTGCCATTTATTTACTTGTGGTTTCCATTTAGTGGTGATGGTGGCATTGTGGCCAAATACTTAATCATGTGTAGCTTATGTTGTGCTATATAAGGCATTGTCAATCTCCCTTGCCTATCATTTGCTAGGTTGTTTCATTTTCCTTTGCCTATCCTTGAAAAGAGTATTTGAATAGTCCCTTTAACAACTTCAAAAAGGTGTTGAGCACATGTATGTGGCACCCATTGTTCTTTAGCATGTTTAATAGAAAGCCTATTGTTATAAGAATCACTTTTCAAGAATGAAAGAAATAACATTTTTAAAAATAAATAAATAACTATCTTCTCAAAACAATAAATTTGAATTCTTTGTTTCCCTTTTTAAATAATGTCTTCTTTAATATATATTTCTTATAAAAATGAGTTTCAAGCATACTTCATGTGGCGCTTAATTATCAAAAGCACACATATATAGCTAGATATATATATATATCTAGATGTACACATGTAAATATCTATTTATGTAGAGACTAGTATATCTAAATGGATGTGTATACCATATTTTTTGTCTCACTATGCAATTGGCCCATTTAAAATTATAAAGAGAGAAAACATCTAGACTGAATTTTCCCTCATTTTCCTAAATGAAAAGGCTATGAATTCAAATCTTTTGTTGCCTATAATATATTTCCTACCCCAAAGCAAGGCACTATTATAGGAAATAGAAGGTTTGAATTCATAGCTTTCTCAACTAGTCAATTGAGGGAAAATGTTGTGTGGATGCTTTCTCTCTTGAATGCTAGATGGTATCAACATTAGTTCTTGTATGGTTTGCATGTGTTGGTGATGGTTGTGATAACAACTATCGTTTATTCAATTTTACCTATCATTTTGTGGTTATGGGTACAACATAACCATATGAATGCTTTTTCTTCCTTTCTAGATAATGTTTTCTTTAATATATAATTCTTATTGAAATGAATTCAATCCACACTTCATATGATCATTAAATGGCATAAAAAGCTCTTGAGAGTCAAATATTTAGTCATGGAATTCCACAATAAAGACCTTAAGGTTCAATAAAGATGATTTTGGTAGTTTTGCTTATAATAACATCTTCAAAATTCAATTATTGGAAAATAGAATGATTCAGATGTGCATATGTCTTTCTCCTACTTGTTGATATCTTGCATTCCACTTTTGTAGGCTTTCAATCTAATACTTATTGAAGCACTAAAACACTTTGTGCTATTTTCCATGGGGCATTGTTGTTTGTTCTTCAGTTGGATTGAATAAATTGTTTTATTTATCATTTCAATTATTCTTATTGAAAGAATATAGACATTAAGGTTCAATGAAGATGATCTTACTAGTTTTGCTTATAATAATATGTTTAGTAGTGGATTATTGGAAGTAGGATGGCTCAAAGGTGCAACATTTAATACTTGTTGAAGTAATAAAATAGTATATGCTATGTTGCATAGGGCATTGTTGATTGTTCTTCTATGGGCTTGATGAAATAATTTGACTTATTCTTTCTTTGTTTCGCCAATGGTTACAAAGTAATAAATCAGTTCATGTTTTCATTGGTAAGGCATTCTTAGTTGTTTTCTTATGTGTTTAGAAATGCTTCTTATCTATCTGGGCCTTAATAAGGATTTGTTAGATTGGAAGTTTTTATATAAAGTGTGAGATGAAACATGGGTCTTGGTTTTTCTTATATTTGATGTATGCGCTAATATGCATATCAATATTGTTTGCATCTATTTTTGCACACCTGCATAAAATACAATCCATGATTATGCATTGCATGCATATCTAGGAATTTGTTGTTTGGGAATAAAGGAACGTCATATATATGTGTGTGTGTGTGTGTGTGTGTGTGTGTGTGTTTGTGTCTGCGTGTTTGTTTGTGTGTGTGTGTGTATGTATATATGCATGTATGTATCTTGGTCACTATTTAAACCAATATTATTTGATTTGTGGCTTATGTTTGGTGGTTATGGTTGCATTGGAATGAAATAGTTGATTTTATACAATTGATATTTGATTGCATTATAAACTGTTGATTATTAATCTCTAGGTTAGGGTATATTGTTATATTTTTTATAAGGTGGTCCTCAAGAGGCTGTATTATTTTAATTTTGATAGGATTCATAATTTATATAGGTATATATATATATATATATATATATATATATATATATATATATATATATATATATATATATATATATATATATATCTTATTAAAATGAGTTGCAAATGTGCTTCATGTGGTGCTTAATTATCAAAAGCACACACATATAGCTAGATATATATATATATACACACATGTAAATATCTATTTATGTAGAGATTACTATATCTAAATAGATGCGTATACCATATTTTTTTCCTCGCTATGCAACTGGCTCGTTCAAAATTGTAAAGAGAGAAAAAATCTAGACTGAATTTTCCCTTATTTTCCTAAATGAAAAGGCTATGAATTCAAATCTTTTGTTGCCTCTAATATATTGCCTAGCCCGAAGCAAGGAATTATTATACATAACAAAAGGTTTGAATTCATAGCCTTCTCAACCAGTCAATTGAGGGAAAATTTTGTGTGGATGTTTCTCTCTTGAACGCTGGATGGTATCAACATTAGTTCTTGTATGGTTTGCATGTGCTGGCGATGGTTGTGAGAACAACTGTTGTTTATTCTAAAATTGTACCTACAATTTTGTGGTTATGGTTGCAACATAACTGTATGAATGCTTTGTTTTCCTTTCTAGATAATGTTTTCTTTAATATATAATCTTATTTAAATGAATTCAATCCATACTTCATATGATCATTAATTGGCATAACAAGCTCCTGAGAGTCAATATTTAGTCATGGAATTCAACAATAAAGATCTCAAGGTTTAATGAAGATGATTTTGGTAGTTTTGCTTAGAATAATATGTTCAGAATTTAATTATTAGAAAATAAAATGATTCAGATGTGCATATGTCTTTCTCCTGCTTGTTGATATCTTGCATTCTAATTTTGTAGGCTTTGCATCTAATAATTTTTGAAGCACTAAAACACTTTGTGCTATTTTCCATGGGGAACTGTTGTTTCTTCTTTTGTTGGATTGAATAAATTGTTTCATTTATCATTTCAATTATTCTTATTGAAAGAATAAAGACATTAAAATTCAATGAAGATGATCTTTCCAGTTTTGCTTATAATAATATGTCTAGTAGTCTTTTATTAGAAGTAGGATGGCTCAAAGGTGCATCATTTAATACTTGTTGATGTAATAAAAAACTATATGTTATTTTACATAGGGAATTGTTGATTATTCTTTTGTGGGCTTGAAGAAATAATTTGACTTATGGTTTTTGTGTGCTACCAATGGAACTTGCACCAATGGAACTTGCAAAGTAATATTAAATCAGTTCATGTTTTCATTCATAAGGCATTCTTAGCTATTTTCTTGTGTGTTTAGAGATTCTTCTTATTTGTCTGGGCCTTAATAAGGATTTGTTAGATTGGAAGTTTGTATATAAAGTGTGAGATGAAACATGGGTCTTTATTTTTATTATACTTGATGTATGCGCTAATATGCATATCGATGTTGTTTGAATCTATTTTTCCACACCCGCATAAAAATAGATTCCACCATTATCCATTGCATGCATATCTAGGAATTTATTGTTTTGGAATAAAGGAATGTCACACAGATATATATATATATATATCTGTGTGTGTGTGTGTATATTTATATCTGTGTGTGTATATATGCATGTATATATATATGTATATATGTATGTATGTATGCATGTATGTATGTATGTATGTTGGTAGTTGTTTAAACCAATATTATTTGATTTGTTGCTTTTTTTTGGTGGTTATGGTTGCATTGGAATGAAATAGTTGATGTTATACAGTTGATATTTGATTGCATTACAAACTGCTAATTATTGATCTCTAGGTTAGGCTATATTGTTCTATTTTCGATAAGGTGGTGCTCAAGAGGCTGTATTGTTTCTATTTTTGATAGGATTATGGTGAATACATTTATGTAAGTATATCTATATATATATATGTGCATATATAGATATATATGTATATATACATATATATACATATATATATACATACATACATATATAGCCCCATATATATATGCATATATATACATGTATATCTACAAATGGTGTGTTATCAAAATTGGACAAACATTACGGCTTTGTTTTCTAAGGATGTTGAGACAAATGTTACTTGCATCATCACCACTACACAGAAACCATACAACAATT
>VDFB02343663.1:0-62798 GCA_007258455.2 Sequoia sempervirens | reverse complement strand
TATATACATATATATATGTATATATGCATACATATATATACATATATGTATACATATATATATATATATGCATACATATATATATATATATACATGTATATATATATATACCCATATATCTACAAATGAAAAATGGATTATGTTAAGAATTATATTATGTTGCAAACATAGCTATACAATGGAGGTCATAGAAAGAATCCCACAAAAAAAAATCACATTGAAAAACCCATGCAACTTGCTAGCTTCTTCTGCAAAAGAAGCATTGGAAAAAAATTATCGCACGTGACACTTTCGTTTTGGTTTTGCAAACATCGTTTCCAACAAAAAAATATTAAATATCCTCTAACCACCTATACAAAAGTGTCTATTATACATATATATATCCATAGGTGGTCTTTAAACAATAAAATACTATGTGTGTCTAATGCCAGCGACACGCATACATGCACATAGGAAATATAAAGTTAGACAAAACAAAATTTGGTCTGCTCTCCGCCCTATCATATTGGGTCATTGACCATGATCGGCTCTCACCAAACCCCTAAGCAAGAACATACATTGTTCACCACTGTGATGAATGGTTAAATCAATATTTCTTATGACACTTACTATACAGTCTATCACTATAACAACTCCTTTCTTGAGGCTCAAGAAATAATAACTAGGAAGGTGTATTTAATGCATGCTTGTCCTCCTTGCTAATAGCTATCTTGAAAAACAAGCTAGACCTAGAGAATGACACCCAACAATGTGTTATCAAAAATTGAAACAATATAGTATTTTTCCCAACATGACCCTTTGAGAAACAAACCAATATAGCCATAGGGAAATTCCCTTTCAAAAATTGCATGGGTATTTTCTATCTTCTTGACTGCTTGGTTTTCTGAGGGATTTAACCACAAGTGCCCCTTGCAACCATCGATGCTACATGCAGATCAACGAACAACACACCCCTTGTTTTGGATGGGTTTGTTGATATGAATTTTTGTGTTGATCAGGTGTTTCCATGTGATGTAGTGCTTCATTATACTTTTCTTGTATGTACATATATATGCATATAAAATTAGATGTAGACAACATTCACATATACTTTGGTTTATAGTAAGCATAAGAAGAATCTATTTCCCTACGTACAATGTGTTGAAAAGTTCTTAGAAGTTACTCAAGGAAGAAGTTCTACAGAGATGGTGCTATCAATGTTTGATATAGCAACAAAAATATGGTTTACAATTCCAACAATGCTTCAGTTAGTGTCACTATTGTTTGTAGCTTCTATGACATACACCCAAATCTGGACATGTCATTGTCCATCAATGTTGTACCTTTGTAACCATTTGCACCACATGTCAAGCAACAATGCTCTATGGAAATTGACAAAAAATGTATATCATTACATTGCCATATCTAATTTTTTGTGTTTACATATATATGTGCAATATATTGCTACAAATCTAGCGAGGGAGTGCAATTATTGCGTTATGCTAAAAAACTCATAATAGGTTGCAACCATCTTCATAGAAATTCCACAATAGATAATTGGAGCTCTATGTTCACAACCATTTGTCCTCCTCACTCGCACCTCTGATAGAAGGTGAGTCCACATAACCATACCCAACAATGCCTTGTTGAAAATTGCAAAGAAATTTTCTATGTTTTATGATGATTTTAATGGCATATGTTACTTATAATGTCCATAACATTGACTATTTTCTTGTGTTGTAACCATTGACAGTAAATGGGAGTCACAAATGAAATAATATAGCCTAAGGTGGACATCAATGGCAACAATTCCTTTTACAAAACAACATGAACTCCATAACATTAACTATATATATATGTATATATATATGTATATATGTACATATATGTATATATATGGATATATACATCTATATATCTATCATTGTGATGCAACCATCACCAAAAAGACCAGACCTCTCAATAGTGACCTACATGAAAAACCTACACAACACATAAACCTTGCAATAATAGACCAATTCAAAACCTTCACCAGAAAATGCGAACCATAGATGAATCAATATTGGTTTAAAAAAAACATAGATGGAAACATTCACCAAAAACATACAAGATTAACTATTTTGCAACTATTCACACAAAACGGAAGCCATAAATGAAACAATATAGCTACATGAAGACTATAAGTGAAACAATATCATGGCCTAAGCTAGGCAACAAGAATAAAAAATGGGCTATTAGAATGATGCTTAATTTATGGCTTCCATTTTTTGGTTATGGTTGCAATAGAATAAAATAGTTAATGTTGTACACTCTATGTTTGGTTACATCAAGTATTGTTGATTACTCTTCTCTTCTTGAGGCTATATTGTTTTCATTTTTGATAAGGTGTTGTTGAAAAGGCTATATTGTTTCAATTTTCAATAAGGTTTTGTTCGGAAAGTAGTATATTTTTGAATGGCTTTGTCATTGTTAATATTCAAGAAGGAAATCCTAAGAAGGCTATATCCTTTCAATTTTTGATAAGGTTTTTTTGATAAATAAGTATATTTTTACTTTCATTTCTAGTTATATATATACATATATATATATATATATGCATATATATAGATATATATAGATATATATATATATATATATATATATATATATATATATATATATATATATATATATATATATATATATATATATATACATATATATATATGTATATGTATATGTATATGTATATGTATATGTATATGATACCATTTCACTGACCTTGTCTATCGGTGCACCAAACACTTTTCATATAAAAATCAAAAATCAATTTGCCACCTTTTCTCCGACCACACTAAATGGAAGCAATAAATGAAACAATATAGGCTAACATAGACAACAACAATGAACAATGCCCTATGCAAAGCAACATGAACCGCATAACATTAACTATTTTATTTCATTCCAACCATTGCCACAAAATGAATGCCATAAATAAAACAATATTATTATCAATGGTGACCCAAATGGCCAAACCCAAAAAACACTAAAAATCATAGTGATAAACCCATACAAAAACAACCCCACAAAAGCCTAACCATAAATCAAACAATATTGGTGTGAACAAACTATATAGTCTTTTCTCAGCAAACCCTTTTCAAAAACGTAACAATATACCCTAAAACAACGCAACTTGTATAACATTAACTATCTCATTGTGTTGCAACCATCGCCACAAAAACATGCCTTTCAATAGGGACTTGCATGAAAAATGCACAAAACATAGAAAGCTCATAGTAACAGACCGATTCAAAACCTTAACCAGAAAATGTGAACCATACATGAATCAATATTGGTTTCAACAACAACCCATATGGAAAAATTCACCAAGAACAAACTAGACTAACTATTTTTCAACCATTCACAAAAAATAAACAATGTTTCCTTCCAACCATCGTGGCTACACAGAGAAACAAATGAAACAATATAATGTCAACTAGACAATAGAAATAAACAAAGGCCTATGGAAAACATGAATTATCCTCACAAAACTCTAGAAATAGTTTTTCCAATATGCACCTCCACCCACAACTCTACCCATATGGTTCAAATGTAGTTGTCCCTACTTTCTAGAACCAGTAGAGAAGCCTAGGTAATGGCACTATCAATAGGAGTGATGGACAACGTTTAATCACTATGGAGAGATATGTATGTATGTCATAGTAGATGCAAACAACATTAATTCCATGGGACATTGATGATTGTTGTCATTTAGATTACCCTCTATTGTTTCTCAACAACATCTTATTGGAAACGAAACAATATAGCTACATCTATAGACTAGTAGCCAACAATGCCTTATGAACAACATCGTATATTCTATAACATACACTATTGGATTGTGAATCAAATATGGAAGGATATTGCAAGAACTGAAGACATAAAATAGTTTATGGTATTCTCCTAACTTCAAAGATATTTTTAGCACATTGAATGTGGGAAGCAATGTTTCTTATTATGCTTAATATGAAGCCTATTATTGCAAAAATTGCCCTTAAAGACAAAAGAAATAAGAGCTATCCTAGAAAAGCAATAAACAAGGGGACGAGTTTATATGAATGTTGTCTACATCTTACTTTGGACACATACATATGTGCACATAGGAAAAAAACAACCAAACACAACAAAAGAATTCCATACTTTAGTTTTTGTGTAGACACGTAGAAATTTATTACAAACACATTTGCCTACATACAGTTGTATGAAGATGTTGTCTACACCAGGAACGTTGAATTGCATGCATAGATGTTTATGTATATGTATATGTAGATATATGCATGCATATAACCATGTCCACAAGTATATTTAGATAATGGTGATATATTTTTCCACCTAACGAAGTTCTAGAGTTCGAATCCATTGATATGGTGGAATATAATTATGTTGGAGACATCAGCAGAAAACAAAATCCATTAAAAGCAGCCCACAAAAAATCACAATACCAACAAAAGTTACATAACATTAAAATTTTTATTTTGTTCCAAACATATCCACAAAATGCAAGTCATAAAGAGAAACCCACAAAGATTCACAATAACAAACCAAGGCAAAAATATACCCATTTCTCAACTAAACCTTATGCAAAAATGGTCAATGTGTTCCACCTACTTGTTGGAATGTATGTATCTGATGGTGGATGCAAAGAACATTGATATATACTAATCCATAGCTTTGAACATTTTGTTCAGACATCTTTGGAATCATAAGATCTATTTTCCACTGTTGTATAGTTATGTTTTCTGCATCTAATATTGTATATCTAGATTTTTTGTGGATAGTCGAAATGAAATCAGTTGCTATGATAGTCAATAATGGCTTCTGGATAACAACATAAACTCTATAATATTAATTATTTTATTATGCATTGCAAATGAGGGAATACAACCAGAGCTAGCAAACAACAGTTAGATTGCGTTATGGAAAACAACACAGCTTATTTTAATATATTGCAACCATTTCCACAGAATGGAAACCATAAATGAGGCAATATTAAATTTTCGTGTGTGTAGATTTGTATGTATACATTCAAAGTGGATGTCAGCAATGTACATACGTGCTCTTCCCAATGTTTATTATTTTCTGAAAAATAGTTATTTGTCTGAAACTTGATAGGGCATAGTTCAAATGATATACTTTATATTAACTGTTATATACTACATTGAAGCCTTTTTCCTAATTATTTCTTTTCCTTTGTATTGTTGATGTGTCTAGGGGAAAAGAGGAGGGATTTTAAAATTGAAACAGTAAACTTGGAATAACAAATTGTATGTTAAGTATTATTTGAATCATTCAAGCCCTTATTTTTATTAATCCTTTCCTATCATATTCTTAATTCCTATGCAAAAAAATTGAGTGCCCATGTTGGTCATAGACCTTGTAGTCAACCGCTAGTGTTGCAGCTCTCATCTTTTAAAAGAGAAGACCCAACAATGTCAATGGCCTCTAGCTCTATCAAGGCTGGTGAACAATCCTTAAGCACCATTCCTGTAAGTCTATTTCTTGTTTAGTTTTTTGATGCTCCCAATTATATTGACACTTTCTCAAGTGCACCAAAAAAACCGAGTATATGCTTCTGTTGAATTATCAATTGCTATGATATATATTCCAACTCATTTATAGCAGAACTCTTTGTCTTTACTTTCCCTTTCAATTTGTTGGCCATTTGGGAGTGACTTATGTGTTAGAAGGGGAAATGTCGCAGCTTTGAAATATGTCAATATTGATGTTTGATTTTAGATTTGAGTCATAGTCATAAATATCTCATTGCTGACACTATGTTGAGTTTAATTTCCTTATAGGATACAAATGTGAATCCAGCCTTAAAAGCGCATGCCATACGATCTATAGATGCTGGAGATGTCCCATCTCCAGTCCTATAGATAATGTCTTCCCGAAAAATAGGAAGTGATCAAAGCTTGGTTGACGGGTACAAATTCGTCCTATCATATGGAACCCACATGTAGATAGGAACTTTTCCTTCAAAATACAATGACCTTTTGTTTATAGGGGTATTGAAAATAGGTTCAATTTTGTGCTTGAAAAACTATTTGTGTAAAAATTTGTTGGAATCAAGGTTAGATATAGTTCTATCTTACTTGTACTTGTATTTTTCTTCTTCCTTTTTTGTGGGGACTGCCTTTTAAGGTATTTAATGTTCATTTCAATCCAAGGAAATTTTCATATCATCCCTAGATGTCAAAATGACAGATTGCTAGATAATTGGAAAACCTAAATATTTGTTTAGAGATCAAGAAGAAAAAATAGTTGGTTGTGACTCGCCCTCCCCATCCAAATGAGCCTCAATATTTGGAATTAAGAAATCCCCAAGGAAGCAAGATGCTCCTACGAATATTAGCCCTGTTAAAGGGCTGAATGTTTACCAAATAAAATGGATGATAAAAGGATGGGTAACAAAAAAGAGGGATATGCATCGTTATGTACAATAGATAGGGGCGTGAGGGCCAGGTATTCAACTTTGATATTATTGATGATGATGGAACGAAAATATGAATTATGTGTTTCAATGACATAGCAGAGTTGCATTATGATAGGGTTGAGGTGGGCCGTACTTATTATGTGTCAAAGGGATTTGTGAGACAGGAAGACAAGAAATTTAATAAGTTAAACAAGTAGATGGAAATCATTTTGGATCAAAACTCAATTTTAAAATGCTGTGATGATGAGCCCTTTGTGCTAGAGAAAGTATTTAAATTCATCCCATTAAATGAAATTGAAAATTGCACAAATAATAGCTTGATTGATGTTATTGGCATTGTGGTGCATGTAGGAATGGTATCGACTATACAAAGAAAGGATAAGTCCCAAACAATTCAGACGACTATTAAACTTAATGATTTTTCATCCTTTTCAATTGATGTTAATTTGTTGGGCTCAAATTGGGAAGCAAAGGGTGATGATTTGGAGAGGTTGTACACCCCTGTTTCAACTCTCATCCTTGCTGTTAAAAATGCACATGTTGGGTACTTCAACGGAGTAGTTCTGAACATAGTCGTAGGGACTCTTCTATATATAAATCCTAACATACTAGAAGCACAACTCTTGAATCAATGAGGGCATGTTAACCCACCTACTATTGAGCCCCTTGAACAGTGCCCCAAAAGGTTGCTTTGGGAAATGGGAGAGTCACTATTGCATATATCTTGGATCACTGCCTTGGCTTGCCAGAAACTTTGCAAGCTAATTTCAAAGCAACAGTAAAATATATAAAAAATGATGCATTTTGTTACCTTGCGTGTCCATTGCAGGTGAATGGTAGGTAATGCAAGAAAAAAGTGTGAAAAATCTAAGAAAAATACATGGTTCTTCCTTAAATGCCAGACAACAATAGCTGACTGTGACTTTCACTATTTATTGTAGCTAAAGATGGAAGACCACACAGGCAAGCTTTGGGCAACTGCTTTTGACGAGGCTGTGACAAGCCTATTGCAATTGTCATCAAAACCACTTTACATGTTGCAATATGAGTCTACCACTACAATGACTATTGAGTCTGTTATCAATGTTGTCACCTACACCTCATTTTTTTTCATTGTTCTTATTAAAACTCAAACCTATAATTTAGAAACAAGACTCAAAACAACAATAGTGAAATTTTTTTTAAGGAAGGGGTTTTTGATGCTTTATCAAGGTCATCGAATTCAGAATCCTCATCAGAGGAGGAGGAATGGGATGACGATGAGGAAGTTGCTTGCCCTGTGGTCGTGGCTTCAGCTTCCAAGAGAAGGAAGATGGTGGGTTCTAAGAGTAATAGGGTGCCTAAGAGGCTGGCCTCCTCTGGGAGTGATGGTACGAAGGTTAGGTCAGATGGATCCTCTCCCAAGGCTACGAAGTTAGCTATTGGTAAAGGTTTTGTTGGTGGGGCTCTTGAGGTTGGGACCTAGGTCAATATTGGGTTGGTTGAGAAACTAAGAAGATTGTCGAAGAGATTGGCCAATTTGAAGAAGAAGGTATCTGTTGTTATGACCACGTACCCTAAGGAGATTGAGGAAGGTAAGGTTCTTGTGAATAAAATGGCGACAGTGGAGGATTCTCTACTTCATGACATGCTGAAGGTGTCCCTTGTGAAGGAGGTTGAGGATCTGAATGTGGAGGAGGAAAAGAAAAATGTTAATCCACCCTTGAAGATTTATCCTTTGTCGGAGGATTTTTCATACCTGGATGAGGATGATACTTCTATGTTTGGCTTGCTGGACATGGTGAGGGTTGGCGCTACGTGAACCTTCAACTAGCCAAATGAACTCTGGAAGAATTTAATAAAATTAATATTAAGATAAGAGGCTTAAAGGAAAATATGGAGAATGCTCAGAAGGCCTCTATGTCTGACATCCTCATTGATAGATTGGTGGAACCAGAAGGTTCATTTAATGATTTCAAGGCTTTGTGTGAGGAAATAACACAAAAAATTGAGGCCAAGGTTGTTGGTATTAATGGGGATATCAAAAAAATGTTGCAGGTTGGCCATACCTCGGTTAAGAATAGTGTTGAAGCCTTGGAAATTCTTTTTAAGAAAATTGGGTAGCTCAAAGAAGACCAGGTTTTCTTCTCAGATATCATGGAGAAAGAGAAAATGGCTAAGGAAAAGGGTAAAAAAATTGTGAAGGATGATGAAAAAGTTCCTATTGGTAGAGGATTAGCTGAATGGAAGAAAGCATTCGATGCTGAAAATAAGGAACTATTGGATATGGTTGAAAAACATAAAAACTAGTAGATTGAGGTGGCCAAAACTCTAAGTGGCCTTAACTAGTTTTTTGTTTCTTTATGTTTTCGTTTTGTGGTTTTCTTGTCTGTTGTTTTTTTGTTGTTTTGTTGGAGGGTGTCGATGGTTGTTGATTGTCTTATTATACTATGGCACCTGTGGTGGTTAGGTTTTTTGGTTGTTGGGTTGTTGTTGATAGACTTTTGATTATTTTTTGGAGCAACATTTTGTATCTGATGTAAAGGGTTTTGGGTCCCTTCAAAACCTTTTTTTCCCTTTTAATCAAAACAATGGTGAAAGTTGCAAGGGTTAACTTCGAAGTTGAGTGCAAGTTGTTACTTTCAGAATTGTCTGTTATTTCTCCTGCCATGCAAGAGTCTCCAGAGATAGTTATTGTGTTGCCTTGAACACCTAAACAACCATGCCTAATTGTGGCCTTGCATATTTCTTATATTTTATGTTAGCTAGACATTTACTTCATTTTCTTGCCTCACACTACTTGTCACATCAAAAAGACCTTTCCTCTTGACTGTTATTGCTTTTTTGTTGCTTTGAATAGTTATATATTAAGACAATTAAGTATAACTTATAATCTTTAAGAAAAAAAGATACACTTGTTTTCTTTTCTATTATTCATGTTTCTTATAATTTGGTTTTGTTTTAAGTGTATATTTATGATTTAATTTAATGTTGTTTATTTATATAGAGTTGTTGTCCTTTTTAAGAGATGTATTAGTATCTATAGCTATTCATATATCTACTTGTGGACATGGTTGTATGAATGTGTACATTTGTGTATGTATATAGATAAATATACATGCATGCAATTCAAATTTCCCAGTGCATACAACTCTTTGGTACATATGTGCATAGATATATATGTGTGTAATAGATATCTATGTGTATATGCATGCACAATTCAAGACTTACATGTATCTATGAGTTGTTTTAAAGAGAATATTGTGCTCATCTTGTTTTCAATGTTCTTAGTGGATAGAGTATCTTGATAGAGTTTTGTGTAGATATTTGTGTCTATGATGTATTTTTCTATGCAAGTATCTATATCAGCTATGGAATTTTTGTCATGGTGGTTGGAGGTTATTTTGTGATTTTACCATAGGGTGATGGTTGAAAAAGAATTATTTTGCAACGAGTGATGGTTGTTTTGTGTTTTCTTTGATCCCTATATTTAAACTTCTACACATAAATTTATTCTTGCTTCCTATCATGTAGCCTTATGTCTATTGATTAAGAGTTACCATCACATGTAACAAAAGAATGGGTACCTATGTTTCAATTGATAGTTGCAATTTTTTTGTTGGAGATCCACATCATGCGTTTATTGAAATTTCTTTTCTCAACTTAAACATGTGGTACCTATTCTTCTATAAAGTAATTGCTTGGAACTATGACAACTACATGAAAAGCATACAACAATTAATCCTAGGATACAAATATGAACAAGCGTTGCTTAGCTTATGTAGGGTTGGTTAGATGTTACTTTTTGTTCTTTGGATGAGGTGATGGTTGCAAGAACTCTACAAAAATTCCAGTTGTGATAATTCTTCACCCATTTCTTGCATGCATGAATCTTCTATATAACACTTGAAAATAAAATTTATCATCCCAAGAGTGTCCCATAAAATAGACATAGGGATTAGTATGTATCAATGGTTTTTGCATCTTTTATGACATAAATACATACCTCTACATAGTGCATATACATTGTCCACCACTATGAACAATCACAACATCAATATTCCTTCATGTGTTTGAAGAGGACTTATGGGTATATTTGTGTAGCAGCCTATGATGCTCCATAGGTAAATTTATTAGCATTGGTAGGATCCTCAAAAAAGCAATTATTTGAATGATAGGCTGTATATGAAGTCTAATGAGGAACATTGATTTCAACATTCATCAAAGTAGTGGCCACCCAATATTAGAGAGAAGACATCATTTTGTTCTCTTCCATTTTATATTTGCTATGTGTGCAACTGAATTCCTCACTTGAACTAGGTTTTTTGTGATTATGCACGTAGATCTGCGTTTGTATTTTTCTAGATGTTGCAAGATGCATACCAACAAATAGAGTGCACTATAAATCAAACAAGCTGCTCATCTCCAACAATACTATTCAGTGGAATCATCATCAAAAGTTTCTCTTTTTTATGGTAAGTGAATTGCTTCTCCTTTCCTGTTCATCTCTATGCATATAGAATCTGCACCATCTCTAAATTCACTTCCTCATGATTTTTTATATGTGACATGTAATTTTGGTATTACATATATTTCACTTATAAATTATAGAGCCATTTAAATGTTGTAATTTACATACTGCTTTACATGTCAATTTATTTAAAATGTATAACGTTGATTTCCACTGAACAATTTTTCTCAGGTACCAAAGCATTGCCTTCACCATTCATCAAAGTGGTGGACTATTAATGTTACTGCTCAAGGGTTTCCTGAGAGCCTATGACACTCCATGACCCAATATCGTAGGGTGGAGAGTAGGCCTCCTTTTCTGTGTTCAGACTCCAATCTATTCTGCGCACAAGGTATGCCTAGATTTTAAATACTTAGTATGTCCTACTACAACTGTATTGCATGTTATTTATAATTAATTGTATGTCTTTATATTTTGTGATTTATTTATTGTCTACCAATGGTACGCGTTTATTACACTAAACTTCAGATAATCCTTTCATGCTTGCAACTAGACACAACCTAGACAATCATCCTTCATGTGCCTTTTGATACCATTAGATCTTGTCTTGAGTTAGAAATGGCCCAAAAATTGCTTTCACCATTGATCATAGTGGTGGAAATTTTATTTTCTTGCTCAGGGGTTTGGTGAGAGTGCGCGGCACTCCATAAGCCAATATGGTAGGGTGGAAATAGAGACTTGCTTTGTTGTGTACATACTCCATGGCTTTGAGGACTTGAATTTGATCACCAATGCTACAACATCACATTAGCTCAAAAAATTACATGAGCTTGACATGTGATGAAAGAGATCGTTGATTTCCCCAATAAAGCTTCAATAATCTACCCTTGAATTCCTTCTTGAATGATCTTATGAACTCTTGGTCTCATGAATTTTCTATTATTACTGCCTCATAAAGTTGCTTAGATGAAACTATGTGAAATAGCCTTATATTTATACTTAACTTAAGATTTAATCTCAAAATTTAAATAACACAAACCGATATTAGGTGTAGGATTTAAAATCATTAAAATCCCACCAAGAATATGTTCCAAAAAGGGCATCCTAAGTTAAGGAGGACCCATTCACCATAGGGAAAATGGATCCTAGGTTGCTAGCCTAAGACTTATACCTTTCCAAATTAAGTGTTGTGAAATGTTATTAATGAGTGTCAGGCTTTAGCCCTTGAAAAATACAATAAATAAGGCTTTAACTGAATTTAAGGGACCAATTAAGATCGAATTAGCCTCAATTAATTAACAAAGCCCTAGATTAGTGTGAAAGTGTAAAGATACACTTTACAACACCCTAAATAAGGCATCATTAAGTCTATTTTATTAAAAAAGCTCCTAGGATTAATGTGAAACTGTAAAACACCTTACAACACTAAACCAAGGAAACATTAAGCTCATTTTTGTTAATTATTCCCAAATTAAGTATGGAAAATGGATACTTTCCTGTTATTACATATTTATATATATGTATGGGTAAAAGAAAGAAGTTGGGTACACGAAGAGAGGAAGATTCGGTCAAAACAAAAAATTTCATACAAAACGCGTATGCGTTTTCAAAAAATGCATACGCATTACGAATCGGGTACCCAAGCCTAAATTCGAATGCATATGCATTCCGCTTCAGGTACACGAGCCAAAAATGCATACACGTTTCTTAGAGGTATTTATTTTTTAAATTAGCGACTGTGTATTCATTTTAACTCCAAGTTTTAGTTGAGCCAGAGAAGAGGAGACGAGATCACGTATGCGTTTCAAAGGGCCTAATTGAAGAAAATTTTCACTACCACCTCCTCCCGTTGACACAACCGACCTCAGTGACCTCCAGGTTGGTTGAATTTTTCCTTTTTTTTGCTTTATATCTTGTGTTTTTGTTTTGTAATCGGTATTTAGTTTTTTTTTGTTTAGTTTGTTTTTGTTCAATATTTTATAGTTTTTAAATTGCATTTCAAAAACCAAAAACATCAACGAAACAAAGAACATTAAATTTTAAATTGAAAACCATAAAAACTAAACCTAAATTGGACACATTTAAATTAGAAATCAAAACCTTAGAAACGATAGGTTCCATAAAACATAGGTCCCTAAAAACTAATTTACCCAGGTTAATCCTTGGACCTAAACCCTAAAACGTAAACGTAAAACCCTATTTACCCTAAAAATAAACCTAAAACCCTATTTACCCTAAACATAAACCTAAAACCCTAATAGTTCACATAATTTCAAAAGTATCTAGGGAATGTTACCTAGATTCAGGGCAGTTTTCATTGAGATTGAGATTGAGATTGAGGCTATGAATAATTCACATTAGGAATTTTCAGTTATTGCTACACTTCAATGACCAATTTATAAAACATTCTTGTCACATTGTGTAGTGTCATAAAATAGGGCTCCTTGGAGGTTTCTTACATTTTTTATTTGACATAGATATGTTGAAATCATGTCTTCAAATCTCTAAATCTAAACCCTAAACCCCAAAGCATTCATTTTGTCATAGGGCCTTAAAATGAAATTTGGTTTCCTTAGGAAACTCCACAAAATTATATTCCCTTAAGCCATGGACCATTTTGTCCTAGGACCTTACTATAAATAGATCCCCTTAAGCCATCCTATCACCCTAAATTGTAAATCGATGTCTTAAGGGGTCCTAATATGACATTTCTTAAGGGGATCAAACAAGTTCTCAAAATTTTGTGAATAGAGCTCAAGCTCATCTTTGTTTATTTTGTACATTGCAATTTGGTCACTAGCATATATATGTGTCCCTTTGAACATGTATTCTATTAATTTTTCATTCTTATCTTTAGTATTCTTTGAAAACAATGAATGGGATTATGAATTAATGTTAACTTGTTAAACTTCTTTCCTGTTAACTACTTTGTCCCACTATAGAGAACTTGTGTCTCTTATCATGAAATTTGAAAATTTAGATAAATCTATTTATGTCCTCGAATTTAATTAAATTCCATGTCATACTTGATTAATACATGCATTCACTATTGATATAGCTTAGCTCTATATATATACTCTTGTTGGGAAACAAGAGCTATCTCAATCAACTGTTCCACAAGAAAATGTTGCTCACTAACTTGCAAGTCCATTATTCCAAGGGCCACCCAAACTTCACCCTAAGTTACCCAAACCCTAAACCCTAAAGCATTCATTTTGTCATAGGACCTTAAACTGAAATTTGGTTGCCTTAGGCAACTCCATAAAATTTTATTCCCTTAAGCCATGGACCATTTTGTCCTAGGACCTTACTAGAATGTATAGATCCCCTTTAGCCATCCTATCACCCTAAATCGTAAATCAATGTCTTAAGGGGTCCTAATATGACATTTCTTAAGGGGATCAAACAAGTTCTCAAAATTTTGTGAATAGAGCTCAAGCTCATCTTTGTTTATTTTGTACATTGCAATTAGGTCACTAGCATATATCTATGTGTCCCTTTCAACATGTATTCTATTAATTTTTCATTCTTATCTTTAGTATTCTTTGAAAACAATGAATGAGATTATAATTTTTTTTTTTAGAAAATGGGGGTAAAAACTTTATTGAAGATCAAAAAGCATCATTACAACCAAAGCAAAGGACCGAGGTCCCAAGGAAAAACATGAGCTAAAGAACCAAACTAAGATAATACATCCAACACCATCATCCGTCACCGTTCCCATCCCTATCCTCAGCAAGAATATTCATTAAATCAAGACAGAGCTCTTGAGGAACCAACTCCCACTCCTTAATTCTCCATCCCTCAACATGCTCAGAAGCCCACTTCACCAAACAATCAGCTGCCCTATTCCACTCCCGACGAATATGAATAAAAGTCACCTCTTCCATCAATGAACTAACCCGCAAAATTTGTTGGACAACCCTAGCCAACTGCCAGCTAACATCTGCCACTTTCCGCTCAATAAGAAAATTGATCAAGATCTAGGAATCATATTCACAAACAATCCTTCTCCATCCCAAAGCATGAGCTATCTCAAGAGCAACAAGAATAGCCAACCCTTCCACCAAGTTGATGGTCTGTGCCCCTTCATAGATCAAAAAGAGGAAGATCACCGAGCCCAAGGAATCCCTACCAATCCCCCCAATACCGGCCGGTCCTGGATTACCCCTTGAAGAACCATTAGTATTAATCTTCAAAACACCAGTTGGGGGAAGCTGCCATTTGCCAGTCCTATGAATTTTCTACTTCTCTCACCGACCTCTCTTACCCCTTTCCAAAGCCAATGATGACCCTTGAATCCCTAATCTCTCCACCAAATCTGTATCTCTTTTCGCCAAAGGGAAATCCACATCACACCTAGCTTCCATTGTTTCTTGAACCATGCCCAATAATCTCTGCCAGATTTGTTGCACCAGCCTCCGTTCTCCATGAAATATCCTCCAATTTTGTTCCAACCAAATCTGCCACAACAAGAAGATAGGCCCCACAAACCAAACCACCTGCAAAAAAGATGCCATAGAAGGGGGTCTACCCATCCCCTGCCAAAATTCAATCAAGGAGGAAGCATGAACACAAGGAATTTTCCAAACACCCCACCAAAAATGCCAAAGTTGGAGGGAAAAAGGGTAGCGAAAAAACAAGTGAGTAGAGTTCTCCTCATTAGCCCCACACATAACACAAATAGAAGGACCATGGAACCCTCTTTCTGAATGTTATCCCAGGTCAAACACTTATTCCAGGCCAACATCCAAACAAAGCAATTACACTTAGGCCAAGAAAAATTGTTCCAGACCTTCTTCCACCACTGAATTTCTTCCCCAACCAACCTATGAGACAATAACACACTATAACCAGAGGCAACATATAGATCCCCTTAGGATTGGGGGACCAGGCAAGCACGTCATCATCATGGAGAGAGCTACATCTTCTACTCGAGAGGATACTTTGCAGCTCAGTACAATCCTCCTGCAAACCAACATCAGGCCACTCAGCAGGGGGCTTCCATTTGGCCATCTCCATCTGACCACAGGAGGAAAAGGACTTAAAATCACTCACCCGCGACCAACCAGCCTCTAGAAATATCTGGAAAAGATTCAACAAGTTGGGAAATTGAGAGATGATGGGAGGAAAACCATCCCAAGAATCACACCGGAATTGGACCTCAGACCCCTTCTTGCAGATCCAAAATAATCCTTCTTTAATAAGCACAACCCCTTTTTTGAGGGTGCCCCATATCACTGAGCCCTTCCCGACAAGGGGGTACCTAGAAATATCAGGCTGAGGGATTCCCGAGAGATACTTTTGAGAGAGAATCCTGGACCAACTCTTATCCTGTTCGTTACACCAATGCCAATATAGTTTCGTAGCCAGAGCCTCCCCAGTCAATGTCGACTGTGTCAAACCTAGGCCACCATATTGTCTCGGGCTACAAACAATCTCCCATCTAACTAGACTCCATTTGGAAGACTCCAAGCAACCAGCCCATAAAAGTTTTCTTGCCATAGAATCAAGGTCCTTAAGAAAGCCCATAGGGGCAACCTGGAGCATGCATCTGTAAATGGGAAAAGCCTGCACCACTGACTTAATCAACTGGACACGGCTAGCAAAGGATAACCATCGATGAGTCCAGTGATTAACTTTTACATGAAATTTATTCAAAATAACCTGCCAAGACTCCCTAGGCAGTCTACTCACTGAGATGGGGATACCAAGATAAGTCAATGGGAGAGTCCCAATTTGAAATCTCAAGGTTTGGGAAATCCATTGCTGAATGGGACCCGAAGTGTTGAAGAAGAAAATGGAAGACTTGCCCTCATTAATTTGTTGACCAGAGGAAACCAAGTAAACATCCAACACTCTTCATAAATTAGCAGCCTCTCGCATTGTAGCCATCCCCATCATAGCGGTATCATCCACAAATTGTAGGTGAGTTTGCGGAGGTAAGGTGCCATCCCACCACCAACCCTGAATGAGACCAGACCCCACATTCTGTCTGATCCATAACCCCAAACCTTTAGGAAAAAGAATAAACAAGGGGAAAGAGGGTCCCCCTGACGAAGCCCCCTAGAAGCACCAAACAACTTAGAGTGACTACCATTGATAAGCACAGAGAAAGAGACTGAAGTAACACAACTCATAACCCATTGAATCCAATCTGGTGCAAAACCAAAAGCACCCAAAACCTACCGAAGGAAGGACCACCAGACTCTGTCATATGCCTTTGCCATGTCCAATTTGATAAACATCGCCTTTTCCTTAGAGCTGGCCATAGAATGTATGATCTCAGTTGCAATAAAAATTCCATCGAGAATCTCCCTACCAGCAACTAAACCACTATGTTCCTTGGATATCAACTCCTCAAGCCCCTTTTTCAACCTGTCAGCAATAAGTTTAGAAATAATTTTATAGATTATATTACATAAAGAAATGGGCCAAAATTGGCTTAACCTCTCTACCCCCTCACTCTTGGGGATAAGAGCAAGAAAGGTAGCATTTAGAGCCCTTAAAATCTGCTTATTTTGTTGAGATTCTTGAACAACTACCAGGAGATCAAATTTGATAATATCCTAGAAATCTTGAAAAAACTCAATCGGGAAGCCATCAGGACCAGGTACCTTCCCCTTCTTCATATTGAAAAAAATCCCTTCAAGCTCTTCAAGCAAGATATCAATCATGAGATGTTGATTCAATTCTCCAGACACAAGAGAGGGGATATAAGAAAGAACCTGTGCTTCCTTAGGAGACCCCCCTTGCGAGTCCTCCCTAAAAAGAGATTCAAAATACTACACTTCCTCCCTCGAGATTTCAGGGAAGGAGGACAGATGTTCACCCTGAGATTATAAATTTTAATGTTAGTGTTAAACTTATAATTTCTTCTTAACTACTTTGTCTCACTATAGAGAACTTGTGTCTCTTATCATGAAATTTTAAAATTTAGATAAATCAATTTATGTCATTGGATTTTTAAATTAAATTCTATGTCATACTTGATTAATTTACATGTATTCTTGTTTGATATACCTTAGCTCTATAGATGTACTCTTGTTGGGAAACAACCACACCTATGAGTAAACTTCCCCTCGCCCCCAAAGATAAAGCTCTAGACCCATAAAATCTTGGAAGAATAAAAACTTAGAAGAAGAAATTAGCTTGGGAACCTTTCCTTCTCTTTTTCCACCTTTGTATATGTAATAGAAGGCACTCTAAACAACCCCTAACCTCCTATTTTAACACCCAATTTGACAAATCAAAGTTATATATCTACATGTGTCTTATTTTTCATTCTTTAGTCCTTTACCTTAATCTTAATTATTTACCTTGATGGTGATTTATTTAAATAGACTTTAATTCTTTACCTTAATCCATGTGGTTTTATTTATTTTTAAATAAATAAATTAATGTATAGATCATCAAATTTGGTTATAGTTTAATTATCTAGTGATATCTAGCTCAAAATAAGTTTATGGGGCCTTATTTTGGGGGATTCACTTAATAAACCAGTGAAATAGTGCATGCATTTGAATAGGGTTCTAATAAAACCCCCTAATTTCATTTCTACCCTTCATATTAACAACCACACACCAGACTCAATTTAATGTGTGTGCATGCTATGGATTTTTAATGTTATGGATTTTTTAATATTATAAATTGAATGGTCTTTAAATGAAATTTATTTTGAATTTGGGCACATTCAATGTGATTTTTAAATAACTTTCAAATTGTTTGCATTATTTAATTAATTTGTTCATATATATCTTTTAATTTTTTAACATGCAGTTTCCATTTAATTGCTCACATGGATCTAGAATTTAATATAGAGGATTTTATGCCTGATTCACAAATTCATCCAGATCCACCACCAGAACAAAACCCCACACCTCCAGAATCTCCACTGCCTAACCCCCCACCCCCTATAGTAGATGAGGATCAATTAAGAGAGAGCATCCAAGCAAACCTTATTGTGATTCAAGGAAATATAGATCTGATTAAGAATGAGCCTAGAATCCCTCCCCATCTCGCATAGTTTGCATCTACAATGAAAACTATTTTTTTTTTTTTTTGATCCATTAATGCAGACCTAGATAGGTTCCATCGATGGAGAGAAGAGAGGAGACAATTCTATGTAGGGGTATGTGCAGGATCATGATGGGCCAAAAAGTGGCAATATGATGGGTATGTGGCTAACGACTATTTTTTAACCCAAAATTGATGGAATGAAAAGGGTTTTCAAAGGAGATTTCAGCTTTCCACCAATATAAATTATGCTTTACTTTGAATTTAATAAGTAATTATTATTCATTTTCAATTCAAATTAAGACTAAAGTCCTGATTGATAGGCTGATTGAAAAACATCTATAGCTTTCAAATAGTATCACATTTTTTGAATCTAAAACATTGGTCACATTCTATGCTTCACATACTATAGGATTAAAAAAAGAAAAAAATCAATTTCATGAAGTTTTGACCAAGTTAAGTGGTCAAACATACAAGTTTTTATATTTTTTAAAAATTTGTAATAAAAAATCACAATTAATTATTTACTTGGAAAAATTTTACAAAAAAATATGCATCACATCGGGGCATAAGTCCTCTACTTATATCTTAAATTTTATAAAAAAATATTATCATTTTATTGTGGTTAGGGTGGTCAAACAGATACCTACTTATTTTTTCCCTGAAATTTAAGTACCACTGCATTGAAATTTCAAATTTTCACCAAATAGATTTTTTTTTTTGAAAAAAAAAGCTAGTAATTTAGAAATTACATTCAATTTTCTACAAATTCTATTCTTACATATTTTTAAAATAATATAGATAACTTATTTAAATTTTTACGTCAAGTTGCCTAACTCTGATTTTTCTAAATTTTTTGCCACTTAAGGGCCTATTTTTTCCATGATGATCCTGCACATACCCACATATGGATTTTCCTACAAAGAAATAAATGACCTTAAAATTACCAAACAATCCATGTGCCAATATTTTATTAACCCCCAAACAAACCAACCAATTCCACCCACCAAAAAATGAATTTCAATTTTATAGTGTAGGCACCTATAGATAGCTGCACACTTTTGGGATAGATGGTGGATGGTGTTTGATAATCCACCACATGGAAAATGTGAGGTGCCCCTATACTTTTTGAGAAATTTATGGGCTAAGTTTGAGTTGGGTAAAAACCCCAAATATTTTGATATGAGGTCATTTTAGGGAGTTGGGTGTGGTATGCCCCAACATAGACTAGGAGTATGTGTCGATCCTCAGTGATGTGCTCCAATTGCTCCTATTGTTCCTCCTCCTTCTCCTAGTATTCCTGCTGCATTTTAGTAGTAGACCATGTTATCGACATTAGGAGCATTGAGTTCACTTTCAGGACATCTCACTCAACAGACCGCACACGTGGTGACTAAAGTGGACAATAGAGAGCATGGAGGCTCAGGCTATAGGAATACTTAGGCATCCACTTCAGGTGACCCACATGCATTTGGGATGGAGTCATACATGAATTTACTATATGAGGATCATCCTACATAGGTATGTTCATCTTTTGAACTTAAATTTAATTCAAGTTTGAAATGTGAAAAATTCATATAAATAATAACATAAAATTATATATATAATATAATATTAATTCAATAAGTGTTTAGTGTAGAAACATGATCAAACGATGCCTGAAACTCAATATGATCATCATGTCTATATGTCGAGTGTTGTAGATACAGGCTCACCTTTTGGATAGGTACTTGAACCAATATATATTAAATAATTTATGTGGATATATCTAATTTTTAATTTGAATTTGTACACATGTGTGAATTGATAATATAATATTATATCTAGATGCAGGGAGGTCATATGATACCTACTACTGACCAACCACAAGTTGTGGTGAGTGCTCCTAAGACATCATCAGCTCAGGTGCATGCTTTCAAAAGTTTGTTAAGTTTAAATTAAATACACATAATAGATCTAATTTAATTTGTTCATTTACATACACATGTGTGAATGATCTATACAAACTATTGTACATCCATACATGTAGGGATTTCATGAGATAACCATGGCGGGAACACTTGAGACGTCATCAGCATTTATGAATGGGAAATCTCGGGTGCGTGATCGTGAGGTCATATCATTCGAGGTTGTAAACTTTACTAAATCTCCTATACAATTTTTATGGACCTTTTAAATATATATATATATATATATATATATATGAGGTTTTAACATATTTTTTGCTTTATATGAATATGCAAGATATAGTAGATCAGGCATTTGGATCTTCTCAATTGATAGTTATGCTACCCATTGAACAAAATGTGCCAGTAGATTCACATGATCATATGGTAATTTATGCATACTAAAAATCATTTTTATTGTATTTACTAGATATTTAATTCAATTTATTTTTATCTAAAAGTTTATATTTTCAAGTGTAAATATAATTAATTATATAAAAATTTCTAAATAACTTTAAATCTAATTTCAAGTTTCTTGTACTCTTTTACAGCATGATGCAGGTACATCTAGTCAACATGGAGCAAAGAGGAGACTTGATATGACCAATCAACCTGATAGTTAGATGGTTTTAAATTTTATGGACTATAGATCTCTAGAGTTTTATTTCAATATATGTGTTGGACTTGACATATACATCTTGACATAAATTTTATGAACTATCTATCTCTAGTTTTATTTTGAACACATTGTTATTATCATATTTGTGTTTATTTATATCAGTTGACTTTAATACATAATGATTATATATGTAGTCAATTATTATCGTGTTATGTTCATTTTGATGATTATATGCACTCATGTATGTATAGATATAAATTATCTAATTTTCAAGTAATGCATGCACTATATAAATTCTTATCTAGAATCAAATTTCATATATATAATTTATCACATGGTTAGGTGACAAATTAAAACATTCTTTAAATAGTTTAGATAATATGTACATAATAAATTAAGGGCATGTAATTTTAACCATTTTCCAATTCTAGCAAATATTTGAATCAATAAACTAAAATATATCTCCTTGTATGTATAAAATGTATAATCTATACAATTGAACAATTATATACAATGTGGTAAATACAAGACATGAAATGTATAATCTATAAAATTGGAACAAGATATTTAAAAAGTGACTAATAAGCTGATTGAAGTTCATACATCAAAAAAACATATATAATGTATATTGATGTTTAGTACAACTATATAACATGATGAAACATATATGTGCATGTAGATATAATTAAATCTTATCAAATTTTACGTGAAGACCAAAAATTGATATTTACATAGTCTCTTGATAAAATAATCTTTTCAATGACAATCACATGGTAGACAAACTTGATGAGAACCTGCAAAAATAATTAATGTAGGTAAAGTAACTATAATTTTTATGAGTCATTTAAGTAAAAAATTCATGCAAGAAAAGAATAATATATAGTAAATTCCATTCAAATTCAAATGATGTTTGACATAGGATGGATTAAGGGGACCTAAGAGGATATATAGCTTAAGGGGGGTCTTAAGAAAATTCCTTAAGTGGAGTTAAGAGGATGGCAAGTTAAGAGGATGCATGCCATGAACCCTAGGGGCTTAACGAGTCCTAAGCGGATGGATTAAGGGGAATTATGAGAGTGACTTAAGGGATGCAAGATTGTGGATTAAGGGTATGTAAGAGGATATGACTTAAGGGTCCTTTAAGAGGATGGATTAAGGGGATGCAAGAGGGTGGATTAAGGGGAGTTGATAGAATGAAGGGATGTAGGAGGGTGGATTAAGGGGAGTTGATAGAATGACTTAAAGGGATGTAAGAGAGTGGATTAAGGGGATACAAGAGGGTGGATTAAGGGGAGTTGATAGAATGACTTGAAGGGATGTAAGAGGGTGGATTAAGGGGAGTTGATAGAATGACTTAAAGGGATGTAAGAGAGTGGATTAAGGGGATGCAAGAGGGTGGATTAAGGAGTTGGATAGAATGACGAAGGATGCAAGAGGGTGGATTAAGGGAGCTTTGATAGAACATGAAGGGATGAAAAAGGGTGGATTAAGGAGAGTTGATAGAATGACTTAAAGGGATGTAAGAGAGTGGATTAAGGGGATGCAAGAGGGTGGATTAAGGGGAGTTGATAGAATGACTTGAAAGGATGTAAGAGGGTGTATTAAGGGGAGTTAATAGAATGACATAAAGGGATGCAAGAGAGTGGATTAAGGGGATGAAAGAGGGTGGATTAAGGGGAGTTGATAGAATGACTTGAAGGGATGTAAGAGGGTGGATTAAGGGGAGTTGATAGAATGACTTAAAGGGATGTAAGATAGTGGATTAATGGGATGCATGTCATGAACCTTACGATATGGGTTAACAGTCCCTAAGAGGATGGCTTAAGGGGAATTATGAGAGTGACTTAAGGGATGCAATATTTTGGATTAAGGAGAGTTGAGAGAATGAATTTAAACCATAAACCCTAAACCATATGACCTAAATCCTAGGAGATGAACCCTAAACCCTTAAAACCCATATAGATTTGTTATTCTAAGCATCTCATGAACCCTAGAAACCCTAAACCCTAAACCATATGGCTTAGAGACTAGGAGATGAACACTAAACCATTAACCCATATAGATTTATTATTCTAAGAATCTCATGAACCCTAGAGAGACTTAAGGTGATGCAAGTGGATGGATTAAGGGTAGATATACGAGGATATGGATTAAGGGTTCCTAAGAGGATAGCTTAAGGGGTGTTGAGAGAGTGACTTAAGGGGATGCAAGTGGATGGATTAAGGGTAGACATATGAAGATATGGATTAAGGGGTCCTAAGAGGATAGCTTAAGGGGTGTTGAGAGAGTGACTTAAGGGGATAGGTGGATGGAATAAGGGGACCTAAGAGGATCACTTAAGGGGTGTTGAGAGAGTGACTTAAGGGGATGCATGTGGATGGATTAATGGTAGATATATGAAGATATGGATTAAGGGGTCCTAAGAGAATCACTTAAGGGGTGTTGAGAGAGTGAATTAAGGGGATGCAGGTGGATGGATTAAGGGTAGATATATGAGGATATGGATTAAGGGGTCCTAAGAGGATCACTTAAGGGGTGTTGAGAGAGTGACTTAAGGGGATGCAGGTGGATGGATTAAGGGTACATATATGAGGATATGGATTAAGGGGTACTAATAGAATGGATTAAGGGGTGTTGAGAGAGTGACTTAAGGGGATATAAGTGGATAGATTAAGGGTAGATATATGAGGATATGGATTAAGGGGTCCTAAGAGGATAGCTTAAGGGGTGTTGAGAGAGTGACTTAAGGGGATGCAAGTGGATGGATTAAGGATAGATATATGAGGATATGGATTAAAGGGTCCTAACAAGATAGATTAAGGGGTGTTGAGAGAGTGACTTAAGGGGATGCAAGTGGATGGATTAAGGGTAGATATACGAGGATATGGATTAAGGGGTCTTAATAGAATGGGTTAAGGGGAATTAATAGAGAGACTTAAGGGGATGCAAGAGGATGGATTAATGGTACGTAACTGGATGGCTTAAGGTGTAATGCCCCGCCATGCAACCCTAGAGGAAGTTGCAATTCCTTACTTAAACGTACCAATTTTTATTTTTGTTTGAGTAGAAATAACATGTAAGATGAATACACATTGCCAACAACCTCTAAGGCCACGAGACAAAGATTACTCTAAAACCCAAACAACAATTAACATCAATTGAAATCAAAACATTAATCACTTACAGAATTAAGATTACATACATCCCATACAAGATAAATTACAACAAGGATAATAAATACCTCAAGATTCCAATTAACAACATTTAAACAAAATGATTACAACACTCATTCCCTGAATGAGGTAAATCCAATAATCATGATTAAAATTTACAAATTCCACCTCGATAACAAATGAGGGGTAAATGAATAAAGATCAACTGAAAAGAACGAAGCCAAAATAGCATCTGGATCCAACGAGCTCTCCAACATGAAAGTATCATCCACACGAGTAAGAGCAAAAACCAACAGAGGAAGGTGCACGTTCCACCCAACCAAGTGAAACCAAAAGGCTCACCCCCCATGCTAGGAGATAGTAATAAGGATTTCCTAGACAAGACCATCTACCACTAGACATTGGCTAACACATGAACTGAACTGAATCAATGACATAATCCACATCACTTAACACAATGGTTACAATGCTTCTAGAGTACAAAATCGAGTACAATCACTGTACAAAATAAACCAACGGTACAACACTATACCAACTGTTTTCATAGGAGGAGTGTCATCACAAAGGTTGCATGGGATCTCTTGGCAAGTCTTCCTAGGTCCCGGGCCCCCTCTAGGGATATCCTGGAAACCTCAACTGACTCCCAGCTCCACATGCACACCAAAGTGGAATCGATTATCTCTCGAAAAGACAAGATAACGATCTTTCCATTCCAGGCCTTCCCGACTCATCTCAAGTCTCATACAAGCCCTTGAGCCAATGAGCGAGGCTAAATTATCTTATTAATGTTCAAAGCTACTCTATCCCTAGTATAAGTTATTTCAATTTTCACTTAATTAACTGCCTCTCACACGAGTTATCCTGGAACCACTTTGGGCCTGACGCTCGTTGAAAGCCACTCCCCTATCGACAACACATAACTCAACCACATGCCAAGGGTAGACAATGCACTGACACTTATCATAAATAATCAAACACCTCAACAGGTAACACATCACTACAGATGCCCAAAACTGAAACCAAAGCGTGCACTACCTCAGGCTAACACAAGGTTGACTAACATAATGAGACCCACATAAAAAACTAATAACTCTACTCAACCATGAATCACAAGGTCACACAACCCGTTCAAAGAACCAGGTATCCACTTAAGCTTAACTCACACACAATCCAAGATAGACAAAGAAAATCATAAGAGACATAACATCATCTCAAGAAAACACTGCTAGAAAACTTACATGATCAACAAGACCAATACGAATTAACAATGCAATCAAAGAGTCCCTAGCCTCAAGGTACAAAACCCAGAACAACCAAGGTACACCCACAATCAAACAATATTGCCCATACCGAGAATAAACGAAAACACCACTAGAAAACATTCTAAGCAATTAAACAGGCTAATATTAGGATTTCTTAAATCCAAGCCACGCGATGACACATTGCATGAAGTCAATTTAAATAAATACCATTATTTGCACATAATTAAAGGTCAATCAATCACGTGAAGAATTTTAAAACTCAATAGTTAAATTCAATTTGCCCTATCATACTCGATGTTTAAGAAAAAAAATCGATCTTATAAATAAATTCATTATTCAAGTTTCTCAACAATAACCATAATCACGACACTTAAATAATAAAGTCTTTCAACTAACATTTAAAACAATTTACTTAATCTAAGTTTACCATTAATTCCAGAACAAAACATTTAATAAATATTAAAACATTTATTTTGAATCCGTTAAACTTATCTCATCTTAAAGCCATTAATTAAAAATACTCTTTCTACTAAAATACCTTAACTATATACAATATAATTTTTCGAACAAACATATATTTTAAATATAAACAAATCGTCACGTAAATCTACTCATTTTTAAAACACAACTTCCCATAATGATTTAAATTGAACTTACATAATATTTTTAAAACCACACATATAAAAATTATACGTGTATACATATACTATGCATATATATTTAAATATTCAATTAAATGATTATTTAAATATTATATTAATATTATATATATAATATATATCATATTATTATATATATTAATAGTAATACATTATTAAATAATAAATATCCAAAGTTACATATATTATAAAATATAATGAAATGAAATCAGAGGTAGTCGGCGGAAATTCCGTGATGCCCTAAACGGCCGCACGGACTGTGTGAGCTCCACACAGTCTGTGGCCGTTCCGGCCGCGACCTGTGTGGGCTTCACACAGTCCGTGGCCTTACGACCATGGTCTGTGTGAGCTTCACACAGCCCGTGGTCTATTCGACCGCAGTCTGTGTGGGGTTCACACAACCCACAGTTTGTTCGGCCGCGGTCTGTGTTCCTCACACAGTCCGTGGCCCTTGGCCAGGGCCTGTGTGGTGGCGGTGGGGTTTGACCTCCCACCCCACAACCAACAAAAATAAAATTTATATTATTTTTTTTTACCAACCACTGAATATGGCGAAAAAATAGAGCATTCTCCTGGGTTTTACCCAAAATCCAAAATTTCAAATATAACAAATATATTTGTATATATATTTGTGGGTATATCCATGTATTGATATATATGGTTATATTCACAAATATATATACCTAGATTTTGATTTCATACTCAATTTGTAAAAATAATCCAAACCCATTTCAAGAATAGAACTTATTTCAAAACAACAAAATGGGTTTTCAAAATCTAGTTCTAACATTGAGTTTTCTTTGATTTTATTTCAATAACTTGGTATAAATTTCTTGTTTGGTTTCAATTTCCAAATCTATCTACCATTTAGCAAATTTAAGAGCTTTTCCATGAATTTCCATTGAATCTAAAACTATATTTTCAATCATTCAAAATGAGCAAGAAGATGAAGGGAGAAATGATGGAACCTTGTGTTTTCTCCAAAATTTGCAAGCTTCAACAATGGAGATTTTCAAGCACTCTTTCAACTCCACAATCTTAGCCTCCTCCAAGCCTCTCCACCAAAATCAAAACAAGAATCCATTCCAAAAAGAAAAAATCCAAAAGCCCCTTTTTTCTTTGCAACCAATTTTCCCATAAACCTTTTGAAAGAAAACCCTAAAATGAAAATATATTCTTTTCCAAATTTTCCAAATTCAAATTCAAATCCACTTCAAATTCACATTACAATTCAATACAAATTAAATTGCAAATTCAAATTCAAATCCAATTTTAATTCAATTTAATTCAATTTCAAATTCAACTCTTCACAAATATCTTTCCCCAAAATAGTCAACTATTTCAGAAAATATCTTTTCTACCCCAAAGTCATTGCATTGAAGATATTTGGAATTTTGAATAACTTAAACAATTTTCAATTTTCTAAATAGGATTCAACATATTTTAAAACCTTCTTTTCACACAAACTAATTTAAATCTTTTTAACACTTTTAATTCAAGGAATAACTTAATTAATTCACACAATTAATTTAATTAACCAATAAAATAAATCTAATCCAATATTAGATTATTTTATTAATTAAATTAAATTAATTAATACAATAATTAATATTCCTAGCATTACAACCAAAAGCATTTAATCAGCAGTTAAGTAACATAACAACCAACCTGACTACAACCCGACGACACACTGAGACTAGGGTAGTGGCTTGACACAGAAAAAACCTAGCTACTATCTCCCAATCGATTTCCATTGAACAAGGGACACGCTCAGACCTATGGAACTAGGTGGAGTCGATGTCCTGTACCTGCATCCTACAAACAACATGAGTGTCGAACATGCATATAACATAATAAAACACACCGTGAAGAGGAAATCGCGGAATCACAAGTCGCTCGCATGCGAGTGATGTGATCCCATCCCCTTCACCAATACAGTATCACTAACTGACGAAGTTTACATCATTAACATAATCCAAACACAAGGCATCATAGAGAAAACATTGTCTGATTAACAAAGCACACAATGGAGGGGTGTTACATAAGGGGTTTTAAGAGAATTGCTTAAGGGGATATGAATTCAATTAAATTTACTTTTATATTTTTACTATCAATTAAATTTATCTAGAACTATATATAGTTACCTATCTCTAGATTTGAATTCCATTGTAATATATATGTATCTCCTCTCTTTTTTGTAAAGCATATGATTTTGGGAGACCTGAAACCAAAAATGATATAAAACTTTAATTAGGAAATGACTATTAAAGACAAATATATATATCAATTAAATATATATACAACTATATACTTACCAATATTTATTTACTCCATTGTACCATCTACATCCTCTCTTTTTGTAATGCATCTATGATTGTCTCATGATCATCCATTGAAAGTGTCCATAAAACTTTATTAGCATGCCTCCCTTGATATCTAACTAGTTTTATATTGGTTTCCAAAATCAAATGTGAATAATGTATACGCTTCTTGTGTCTTTCATAATCTTCAAATGTAGGCAAGCCATTCTTTCTCATCAAATATTTTCAAAGCCAAGTGCCAAGAACAACCACTGAACTAGTTGGATACTCAAAGTTGTCATCATCCACTCTAGGATGTACCAACTTATGTTTTTTCTCAACACATCTAGCCAACCAATACTCTGTCTCCTCTTCATTCCCCTCAGGTGCAATAGCAACATACACATGTCCTACAAAAATAAATAAAAAATTCAATAAAGAGTGACTTATATTTAATTCACATATATTAAACATGCATACATATAAAATTCAACTCAATAAATAATGTACCTTCTTGTACAAGATTTGAAACCTGATCATAACCATCTAATGCGAACACTTAATTATCTTCAATTGTCATTCCATGTTGAACATGTGTCGATGTAGGCGTTAAGGCTCTTTGTTGCCATTGTTCGACCCATTCTATATTTTCACATGCCTCCCATTCACCTGCAATACAAAATTGACAAAAGCATGCTAACTCCCTTGTCCATATTGTCCATGTGTTTGCATTTGACCTCTTAAATGAATGTCATTTTGTAGATCCATTAATTGTTTCACAATCTTGTGAAGAAAAAATATCATTTTCTTCAACTAACCAAAAGAAGTGTCGAATTATTGAGCTCTCACTTGTTCTTGTAGATAATTTGGTATTGCACCAATCTACAATTACATGTGCATCTCTAAATTTCACAGCATCCTCAAATTTTAGTTGCTCTCTAGCAAGAGCTCTTTTCATACATGCACCTTCTCCATCATGTTCTCCCTTACCATGACTAGCTTAAAGAAAACTCCATATGTTTTGGATATTATTTTCTTTATGAATTCTACATAACCAATAAAACATTCTAGCATTTTTGAATTGACTCATGCAATTATCCGACCATATGAGATGTTCTAGCATTTGAATTCCTCTCTCTTTCAAAGTTTTATAAAATATATCAAAATAATATTGAACAAACTCAGATGAATGTAATTGATTATCACTTACATAAATATGCTACCTCTCTCAAAAAATTTCTATTATCTTTTATACTATCATCTACATGTCTATAAACAATGTGAACAAATATAGCTACTTGCACTGAATTATAATACTATCATTGAATTTCTTCTTATGGAGCAAGAGTATAATTTTCAGCAAAATCAACAACTGACAATATAGTTCCAATTGGGAATGTGTTTTTACATAAACGAAATTGATTATCAAGCCAATGAGCATACTGAGAGTGTTGAACATATTTAGGTACAATCTTATCTTTAAATTCATTAATAAATGCATGCACACTAAATTTTTCCACAATTAGCTCACAACATTCTCCAGTTTTTCCATCTTTTAAAGAATACTCAACATTTAAAAAAAAATTTACATCCACTAATTGTTGTCCAAATTCATCTAAACTAGACTTTCATGCATACATTCTCCTAATAATGAAATGTTAGCAGATCTATCACATTCTCTAGAAATAAATGCTTTTAAATAAAATAAGTTTCCATTAGAGGGTTCATAAAACAAACCTGCAATAAAATCATTGATTCTTTCAGGTGGCATATTAGTACCACAAATGTCCTACATAATTTGGTTAGTATGCAAAATGCATCATATATATCGAAAACTATCATAATAATAATGAAATTGTACATGGGTCTTACAACAACAAGAGATTCGTTGCTTATTAATTCTAACATACCAAGGTTTACACTTTTTGAATTATCTTTGACTTATATTAATATTCAATGGTAAGATTGAAGCATATAATTTTTTTTTATATAATTCAGTTTGAGTCATATCTAAGAGATGCTTTGGATGAGGTTCACAAATTTTGGAACCCACCCTTAATTTTAAGACATCTCTAATGTTAGGTGATACTCTTGTATTATCATGCCAAAAAATTTTGATTAAATATTTAATTTCATTAGTTAATTTCATGTCTAATCTTGGGAGTCTACCACTAAAATTCCAACATTGATTAATTGGATCATTTTCAATACTTTCTCTTCTCTTAACAATTCTTATCAAATTTCTAGTATTTACTTTTATACATTTACTAATCTTACTTAACATTCTTTTATTTGAAGTTGTTTTATCAACTAGAGTAGTTGTTATTGCACGATGAGCCGCATTCTTATCTTTTGATCAACTTTTCTTACCTATAAAATCAATAGCATTAGCAACACTAGATATTACTTGTTCTACTGAATCTGTAACACCCCGCCGTGCGAACCCCAAAGGACAATAACACAATAATTACAACACAATTTTTTTTTTAAAAGTAAACATAACATACATGTAATACACATTAAGTCATAACATGAATTTCATTTAAATAGATTCCTTAACACACATCCCTTGGGGTACACGAGGAGTCATTACGCGACTTAGATCCATACAACATCAATAAAGAATAAAATCCAAAGATATAAAGTAAACAATAACAACTATAACACATACATGAAAAATTCATTGATAAGAAGTCATCTGTAAACATAAATACAACATATACATGATTAACTTAACACATTAAATAACAATCACCATGGCCAATATCCACACAAGGTTTAATGTTACATTACATTACAGTACAATGTTTAAGAAGTACAATGATACAAGAGTGTTCCAAATATGAATGGAAACCATACACAAGATACCATGATACAAATAATTAGAGAAATACAAGTATCAAAACTAGCTCCAAGATAGATACAACTCTGGAGTCGCTGTAACAACACCAATCCCCACCTCTCAATCCTTGACTGGGGACCCAATGGGGTGCTTAGCACGTTCCACCCGACCATGTGAGTCTGAAGACCCACCTCCCGTGCTAGGAGCTAACAAGAAAGAGACCTCAACCAAGAACATCCAACAGAGAACCACAAGACTCAACGTCATACAAAATTATCATAACACTCAGGAATTACAATGAAATAAACAACCACATCCAAGAGTCATAAATCTCATCACATAAATCAAAGCAATGACCAGTAACCAAAAAAACAAAGGATGATCATGAAAAACCTCCAATAAACTGCATTAATAAACATAACACAATTCCAAATTGCAATAACCAATCAAATAACATCATATCACAGTACCACAAGGGTACAAGGTCATAAGTCAAATATCAACAAGATTTATACAAGACCAAAGAATACACCAAAGATCAAATAGGGTAAAACCATAAATCAATTCAAAACAACTATGTTTCATCAGTTCAAGACAAAGAACCACTTCCAGAGGATTTCCAAAGAAGCAATCATAATAAGGAGTGTTAGAGGAGAGTGTCATCGCATGGCTTAACATGGATTCTCCAGGCTACCACTATCGCAAGGTGCCGCCTCCGTCTACTGACGAATTATCCAGGCAACCCAAGCGCTAGGAGCCGCCTCCATCTATGGTTATCCAGGCTACCTATCTCAAGGTGCCGCTCCATAGGGTTGCTCATGCGGAATCGTTAACCTTTCATGAAGACAAGGTAACGATCTTGCCAACCACGGCCTTCTCAATCCCCTTTAGCCTATGATAGCACTAAACGGTGAACGAGGCATCAATTATCTTTTTAATGTGATTCTACCCACCCCCTAGTTAATTTTTTAAATTATCACTTATTAAATTCACTCTAACGAGGGCTATCCTGGCGCCCCTTTGTGCGCCGACCACCCACTTAGAGCCACTCTCTCTCTCTAGACACTCAAAACATAAAACCAAAATCCAAGGGTTGTACAACATAACAAGAATATTATATCACAACAGAGCAGCATGCAAGGCATTACCCATCTTGCCATAAATACATAATAAAAAATCTCCATGATTCCCATACAACCCTTTCAAAAACATGAAACCAAAACATTTGCCACAACTAGGGCACATAAAAGGAGGAACATTAACCAATAGTAAAATAAACCTCTGGAAGATTCTCATAAAGTTACACTAGGGTTTCCCCATCAAGGAACTGACAGCAATAATTGCAAGACATCAAAGAACTATTTCCAATATAAATATAATGAGTAAATACACCAAAATAAGATCAACAACTCCACTCAACAACACCAACAACTTCAATACGAACTAAATTGAGAATCCAAGGGAAACCTCTATTTTCTCCTCTCGGAATACCCATAATTCAAAGAACTTTTCAATTTGACTCATCAAGTAGAACCATCAATTATGACAAAGTTAACATTAACCAATTTACCACTTAGGTAAAGAACAAAAGAACACATACTGGTTCCCAACGAATAGCAACATAAATAAAATGAGAGAAAAACTCCAACTCAAAAATCAACTTAGGAAAAGTCACATTGAAAGAATCCATAAACCACACAATCCATTCAATAAGAAGTACCTTGAAACATTTTAAAAAGAACATTAGTTTAAAGGTCAATCATTTCCAACATTTAAGGATAGCACAATATTACGAAGTGAAAATAAAATCTAATGGTTTAAGCCATAAGACACTATTCACAAGTATACTCTTTCAAACACAAATATATTCCAATTTACACATTATAACAACAATCTCCCTTCGAAGATCAACCCACTCAAACCAACAATTTGATCCTGATATCAATCACAAGTATTTTCTAGAACTGTTCTTATAGAAACCCCACAAATCAACTATTAAAAGAATATGAGGGAAATTGACTTAGAAAAGATCATCTAATTTTATTCATTTACATAAACCCTTTGTTTAACTAAATATAATTAATCAAAACATTTATCGAATCAACAATCATTCACTAGCCTTTATCGTAATACCCAACTATTTAAAGTTTTCAAATTTATTTACTTCCATTTATCTTATAAATCAATTCTCCCACCTAAACAGAAATAATCCTTATCGCCAATATTATCTACATACATCAACAACATACAAAACTCTACTTTTCATTATTTCTAAGTTAACTATCCCACTTGAAACTAATCAAATTGAGAATAAACTAATCTATCAATGTTACCCAAATTATTAACATAAGGAAACTCTCTCTCTAATCACTTTACTAACCTACTCAATAACATAATACCTAACTTAACTACCTAATAATTCTAATTTTCTAACTCCTATAAATAAATCATTTTTTGAATATAAACACATTAATTACAAAGTCTTAAGGAATAATTCCATACAAGGAAACCATCAAACACATCAACCTTGAAGAACACTATCTTAAAACACTTACAATGAACAAGCCATTGAGACATCTCCATAAATATCCCACAAATAACACCCATCTTAAAACACTTAAACCAATAATCAAAACACTTTGTTTAAAACACATTTACTCACACATTATAACCATAAAGACCTTCCTTTAATTAAAGCATTATTTCAACGTTTTTACCACTTATTTTAATATATCCACGTAATTTAATTAAGAGAATATTTACTACAAATAATTATCTTTAAAATAACTATATCATTTATAAGATAACCAACTCCATCAACTGTTTAATACAATCCTAATTATAACTTTAAAATGTAATACTAAGATGACAACTCTATAATTTACAACTTTATTATAATACTAAGGTGATGACACTAATGGATTATTTCACACAGTATCATTAGATAACAAAAAGGTAATTAAAACCATTTAACATTTAATCAGTATCATTTAAATTAATTAACCTATGAACCTGGGATTTATCCTTACTTAAAAATAACTTTATCATTAACCTTCAAGTAAAAGAAACTATGTAAATGTAGAATCACTTATCTTCTTTAGTGAACCCTAAAAATTAATTAACCATACAAATCGATTTACTTTAACTAAATACACAGTTCATTTATCTACAACAAAATTAAATACCTAATTCAATAATGTTTATTCGGCTAAAATCTTTTGTTAAATAATATTTTACTAAGCAGCCTATCGAAATAACCATTTTCTCTTCAATTATTTACCTAATTCATTCCCTGGCACAATAATTCACAAGTAATTGTAGCAATATTTTATTCTAACTAACCAACTACCTATTTGCCAAGAGTATCCATTAGCCAATCCTAAAAGCATGCGAGGAGTTTAGATATTAAGATAACATTTATTTCATTCTAAAAGAAATATAAAACAATTAAAAGATATCATGAAATTAATACTATAAAATTAAATTACCAATTAAGAGAACATGTAAGAAAATTCAAGATATATTTTATATTATAATTTTCCTTAATTTAAATCTCACGTTAAAACTTTTAACCTATCTTTCCATCCTAATTTAGATACAATGATTAATAATATTCAAAAAGGACATATGTTTCTTCCTAAGGTAACAAATGTGAGAATTCTATCTGCACCATCCTTAACACCTAATGACTAACTACCTGGCAAGATTTCATGCCAACAATTAATAACTTTATTTATTCAGAACAAGATCCTCTAATTATATCTCACCTCAAACAATATCCAACCTAATTATTATAAACAAATATATATATATATATAATCTTCACTTTCTGATTAAAAATAAGAGATCATTTATCTAGCTGGGATAAAATCTAATTCTTCACAGCACAACCTTAACCTAAATAAAATTAATATTTTACTTATGATTGATTTTATATTTTATTTATTCAATTCTTTTAATATAAATAAATCATTTCCCTCCAAGTATTACTCCCCTAATAATCAATTTATTTTAACCACTAAGTTTAATAATTAACAAACTGCAGCTTATTTTATAATAAACCCTTAACATCTTTATTATTTCTCTATTTATCTCAAAACCTATCATACTAGCAGACCAAAATTTAATTTAACTCTTTATAAATTATATTTATTATCAGCAAAACGCAACCATAAGGGAGCAGCTTGACAACAGCCTCGTATTTTAAGCATAACGCCAAAACTATAATCTGGGTATTTGAGATTTTTGGACAGCAAATAGAAAACTGGAATTTGGAGAAACCCTTTAAATTTACCAGCAAACTAGTTTGTATAAAAAATGTTATGGATGACACAACTAGACTGTTTGAATAGAGTCACAGGAAACAGTTCATTTACAGACAGTTTACAGTCTCAAAATACATATATTGAATACCATATTTATGTAAGTATATATAAAATGAAAGGAAGGAAAATACAAATTTGTACAGCCCGAAAAATAAGACATTTAAAATACTCAGCTAAATTTTGAAGTTGGCATACAAAAGATTTCAAGGAAGAAGGAAATCTTTCACAGGAAAACATCTATTCACTATTTTGTAAGGAAAATATTTAAAAGAAAACCTGGAAGTCGCTTTCCCTTTTGAATTCCTCTTCTTTCTTTCTTTTCAAAAAAAATCTCTTTTCTTGTTCCTTCCTTTGTGGAAATTGCTTTCAGTAAAATTCCTCCCTCTCTTCACAGGTTGCCAATTATCTTCCCAAAGTCCCCCTTGGCATTCGAAAAATCACCCTCTTATTTTCTTTCTTGGTCAGTTACCAACCAAGAACGAATTCCCAACCACCGAATGACTTTTCACCTTCCCCAAACCGAAACTTGAATTTCAAATAATATTTATTTGCATGTTTATTGTTTATTTAATTATAATATTCAAGTTTGATTTATTTAATTCATTTAAACCATTAATAATATTTTATTAGAATTTATTTCGTCACATTACTTACCATAATAACATTATTAACTTATCAATTATAATTAGGTACCAACTTTTACTGGCTTTTCTCGTTTTTTTACCTTCATTCAAACTTAAGTAAAATTTTAATATCTAATCCTTTCTAATATTTTCTCACTTTAATTAATCATTACTTTATGTATTTATTTTATTTAATTTCAACCAATAACTTCTTTTATTTTAAATTACTTCCACTTAACTCTAAATTTTAACTAAAACAAATTTTCATAAATAATTAACTTTTAATTAAAATATAATTCAATAAATATTTTTACCGTAATTTATTTAAACTTAAGTACAATTTTAATATTTAATCCTCTTAATATTTTATCACTTTTAAATTTATTAATTGAATTTAATCATTAAATGATAATTACCTTTCCTCATTTAATCTGATTATTTTAAATAACTAACTCCCAACGATAATTAAATTGACGTTTATCATTGAATCTAATTCTTTATTTAATTCCAAATGAAACAGGTAACCTTATAATTAAATTAATTTAATTAATCAAATCCAAACATATTATTAGTGTTATCTCATAACCTTAAAATTAAATTAAATAATAAAATCACCACATCATCATGACATTACCAACAACAACTTACTTAACATCAATGACGACCGAAACGGAGGGTACTACAGAATCATATTTCTTTTTTGGTTTTACAAAAACACCTAATTTTTTCATTAGTATTCTCATTTTCGACATTATCATTAATTGAACCATGAGTTGACATTGGAATCCTAATTTTTTTCTATAAATTTTTCTTTTATATATTCTATTTCCATAAGTTCTAATTTGTCTCCCAGAAACTTTACCACGAAGTTTATCTAGCACATCTCTTTCAATTGTAAAAAAACATTTTTAGGTTCATCCATACAAGGGGTTTCATTTTCGTTCACACAAGAGGTTTAATTTTTATTTTCAAATGTAAAAGGGATTTCATTCTCATTTGTATTCTCATAAGATATAATTTCATCAATTTTCTTTTGCATTGTTTCAACCCTAGAATTATTGATATCATCAATGGTGTATCCAACTTCATCTAAATAAGAAATATCAATATTATCAAAACTTGGGTTTGAACACATACCTGGATAGATTGTATGAATAGGTGCATTTTCCATATCATTGTGAGGTGGATTTGAAGACATACTTGAAGTTGTTTGCATAGGTACTATTTTCATATCATTCAAAGTTGAAGTTGAAGGCATAGTTGGGTTTGTCTCCATAATTGCAGTTTCTTCCATATTCACCATCTCCACATTTGCATCATCTACATTCATTTCATCATTCATGGCTTCCTCTTCAACATTCTTGGAACTAGATGCTTGCAAATTTTTCATTTGATGAATCCTTTGTCTTCTATCCCTTTGTCTTTTTGCCTCCATATCTCTATTTTCTTGAATTTCTTCAGGTGTCGTTAACTTTCTACATCTTTTTCTTTGTCTTTGCTTATCACCCATGGTTACCAAACCCTCTTTGATGACAAAAAAAATGATTCAAATACAACCTATTTTGAAATTGCTATCTCCTTCAAATATTCAAATAAAACTATGTAGTATGAAGATCCTTTTTTCTTTAAACTCTGAAGTACAAAAACATCATGAATGCATCCAAAAATTATCTTTTTCCAAATCTTCTTGTAAGAAGTTCTTGTACTTGATTCCACTTCAAAAAATTCAACATTAACTTTGTCTCTTCTAACAATTTGAATAGAATATGCCCTGCACAAGAAAAATTTGCAATAAAAAATGCAGAAAATGGCACTTTCGGTCTGTACTGCAAAAAAGGAATGTTGCAGGAAAAATGTGTTTTATTAGTATTTACCAAATTAGGAAAAAATGGCTATATCATAAATGCTTATGCATTATGAAACACATATTTTTTTTGTTCTAGGAATGCATACATGTTACATAATGCATACACATTACCTTTACCCAACGAGTAAATAGATAACATGTAGGGCCCCTCCGTCTATGATGTCCTTGTGTTGCCTGTGACTCGATTGTAAAGTTAGTGTTGATTGGCATGATTGGAATTGATTCAATTTATTCGGTTTGTATTTTGAGGTAATAAATGAAATAAAAGTTATAATACTTTTGTGTTTTTGTCAAATAAAATATTATTAATGTTTAAAATGAATTAAATAAATCAAACTTGAATATTATAATTAAATAAATAAATAAATGATTGTGGAAGAAATAAATTAAATGACTTCCTTATTATTATTTTCGGAGGATAAAATATTTCATATGCAATAAAAATAAGATTTTTATTATCATTTCTGTGTGAAATAAATAATAATCAGGCAAAGAAATATTATTTGAATTTCAAGTTTCTGTTATGGGGAATGTGAAAAGACATTTAGTTTGGAATTGAAGGGGCACCTTCAGTGGTATATTTGTATCTCTGGCTTGAGGGTCGTAAAACGACATGTTTTCAATTTTGCATAATTGAAGAGAGGGAATCTTGGTGAGACCCAAAAGAAAGAGGAAAAGGCATAGGAGGAGACCACATCTACGGGAAGAATTCTGTCAAAAGATTTTATTTTGCCCTCTCTCTATTCGGTAAGTGCGAAATACTGAGGTAAGTCATTGTCATGATTTCTTGCTTTCCTTTTTAGTTGTGGCCATTTACGTATGTGACATGTCCTTTTACCTTTAACAGTTCATGTGTTGTGTCTATGCTTCCATATTTTCCTTTCACATGCCTTGCCTACGCTTCCATAATTTTCTATTTCAATATATTCTTATTGCTAATGCCTGTTAAATATGCTATGCCCTGAAGCCCATGATCATCATTTTTCTTTATGCTTTGGTGTCTTTGCTGCCCTTCGTATTGAATAGTTTCGGTCTGTGTAAGAGTTGTCTCAACTCTCAGCGGAGGTTTGTTCTCTTTTAGGACTGTAGATTGGTCTTGTGTGCGCCACCATTCTTACCAAGTATGTTATAATATTAATGCAAGTGAAATATTTTTCCCTAATGTATCATTCTTTGAATCCTTATAACCATCTAGGAAGAGCATTTTTATCTTGGCTCAGTTAAGCCAGTTCGCGCCTTGCCTTCCATCCCTACCAATTTCAAATGGGCTTGAAAGTTTCTTAGCCTTTTCAGTAAACTTACCTGTGTGCACCGACTATCATTATGTCATCTTTGAACTTGGCTTGCACAATAGTATTTAGGCATGGATTGGGTCATGTCTTCCATCGCGGCTGCAACTGCGAAACCCGCCAAATGATCTTCATTCTTGATACCCAGATGTATGTCCATACCATATTCCATACCTCCCAATTCTAGGCGCAGGCAGTGAGGACACTGATAAAGATTGTAAAATCTGGTGATTTCTGTGTCAACCTGTCACCGCCACGCACTGGAACATAACAGGAAGTTTAAAGTTTTAATTAACTTATTTGATTCTTTTGGCAATCTATCACAGATGTCACTTTTGAAAATAAGATATTGTCTTTTTCTAATAAAATAAAGAGCTTTCCTTTGGTCGTGGTAAAGTTTAATTTCCAAACTTCAACTTAAGCGCGTCCCTGGAAACTCGCCAGTAAACAGAAATGTGTTTAGTTCTAAAAGAAAAAACTGTACATTATTTCTCCTCTTAAGTCATGTATTTGCACCTCGCCTTTCTCTTTCCCTTCTATATTGTGGAATACATTTGGGATTTGTTAATAACACAAGTGGATGGCGATATTTCCATATTCCATTATTCACTTTCTAATATACTTGGCAACCTATCACAGTTTCTGCATTTAGAGTTGAGGCATTGTACAAAATTAAGTAGCCTCCCTGAAACCATTAAATACCTTTCAGAGCTGCAAATTTTAGACTTACAAAGTGTAGTAATTTAAATAGCCTCTCTGATTTCATTGTCAACCTGTCTGAGCTATGGCATTCGAATTTTATAAATATTCTTGTAAGTATAACCCCGGTGGAATAATTGTAATGTTTATTTGTTATGTTGAACTAAGCTTCCGTCAATGTTAAAACACGGGTATATATTTAGAGGTAGGGGTAAGATGGATAAGGATTATTTGTGTCTATGACTGGGTTCTGAAAATTGAATGAAGGTTATTTCTTTATTAAATGATTAGCAAACTGTCTCATAAGGTTAAGACATTCAGGATATTATTATTACCACAATTATTATGGATTATTCCTTGTTAATTTGTAGGTGAATATTGTTATTTTATAACCTTTAGAGTAGAATGGTAAGATTAGCGTGTAAGCTAAATAACTAGGAAATTGTATTAAGATTGTTTCAAATATTATTCGAGGGAAATAATCTTTTCATTTAATTATGAGATTAATGATCAGGAATATTATGAAATGTAAAAATGTGCCTTGAGATAATTACGGTATGTGATTATAGAGTTCCTTTATTTATTTTAAATTAATTCTTATTAAACGAATGTATCAATTGTATTTGAATGGTCATTGTTCATTTAAGGTTAATTTGATGCATCCTATTTGTGGTGTCCTCGTTGGAATCGCTTGGTTTCAGAAGTAATTTCATTTCATTGGGATCATATCCTTTTTTGAGTAATTTGACGTTAAGGTAGCTACTAGAGAATTCAATTATATTAGAAATGACATCAAGATTAATGTTGTGGATGATGGTTTATAGAAAATGATGAAATTAGTAATATTAAGTCAATTAGAAGAATTAATTAAAAATATATAGATGTATATATATAATGTTATTTTGAAGGTAGGTCATTTTCTTAATAAACGTACTCTTATCCCTCATATGTTGATTATGTTTGGCTAATGGATACTCTTGGCAAATGGGTAATGGAATCTTTCATATTATCTTTAAGACCTAGGAATCGTTATGTGAAATGAACATTTTGGTATAAACATTCATTCATGTAATTGTGAGACGTGAATATTAGTGTGAATGTTTTATATTTATAAGTTTATGAAGTAGGTAGGGATATGTTGAAAATAAGAAAATTTCTTGGTTAAGATAGTTTTATTTTGGTAATTAGGAGAATTGATAGTTGTAGAGTTGGCTGTTTATTTTTGGATAGATGTAGGGTTTTTGTTAATTAGATGATTCTGTAAATAATGACTATCTCCTTATTCTCTTCTTTGTAAGTTCTCTATAATGATGCTTATTTGTTTTCACGATTGATTGGATGGTTTGAACTGGTTGATTTGTATCAAGTTGATTATGTATTTTATTTTTGGAGGGAGCTCATTTGTGTCATAAGGTTGTGATTAGATTTTGGACCTTGCGGATGGATAGAAAGTGTTTGTTTCATTATTGTTGTTCATTAAGTGTATCCCTATGTTTAATGATTGTTATGATGAATTTATTTCGATGTATCTTTTGAGTTGTTTGGTTTTCATAGGTGATTTTATTCATTGAGTTCACATTTGATTAATGAATGAGTTTGATGGATCCTTATTATTTTGGTCGCCTGCTTCAGTCTTTTTGGTTGAGGAGATTTCCGTATGTTAAGTTTTTGTGTTGGGACTATATTGCTTCACTTTTACCCTCATTTGTGGATTGTCGTTATTTTGGATTCCAGAGGCTTGAGATGATTGACAGTTGATGTTCTCTCTTTTATGTGCCCTTGAAGTGGCAAGTGTTTTGGTATCAGGATTTTGAAAGGGTTGTACAAGAATTGTTGAGACTTTGATTTTGTACTTGTTAGCGAGATGGGTAATTCCTCGCATGCTTTTATGTTGTGATTCTTTGTTCAAATTATGATTGTACAACCCTTGGTTGTTTTTGGTTTGATGTTGTTGGGTCTCTAGGGAGAGTGGCTCCTCGTGGGGGCCGGCGCCCCGTTTAAGGGGAAGGGCATAGGATAACCCACGAGTGAGTTAGTAATTAAGTGAAAACCTAATAATTAACTTAGGAGGGTTGGGTAGTAATATCATTATAAGATTTAAAAATGGATGCCTCGTCTTCATTAGTGCTTCCGCAGACTAATGGAAGGCTAAGAAGGCCATGGTTGGCAAGGTCATGACCTCGTCTTCACAAGAGGTTTATGGCTCCGCATGAGTCACCCTATGGACCAGGGCCTCCAGTTGGGAGGAAGGGCACATGATAGCCATAGATGGGGGCCGGCGCCTCCAGTTGGGAGGAAGAGCACAGGATAACCCATGTAGGACTATGCGATGACACTCTCCCCTAGTTGCCCAGGTGTTTTTACTTTATTGTGTTCCTCTGCAAGTACGTTATGGGAGTTATTTTAGATTGTTGTTGGTTGGACTTATATTGATTTAAATGGAGTATTGCCTTGATACATATTTGGTGTACTTTGCGGTCTTGTATGATCTCATTGATATTTGATTTATGACCTTGTACTCTTTTGGTACTATGCTATGATGTTATTATATTGTTTAATTGCAATTTGAATTGTATTATGTTTATTAATTTAGTTTGATTTGGAAGTGTTTTATGATCATTCTTTGGTTACTTGTTTATTGGTCATTGCTTTGATTTATGTGTTGGGATTTGTGACTTTTAAGTTATTATATTGACTCTTGTAATCCTTGAGTTTTATGATACTTTTGTATGATGTTGAGTCTTGTGGTTCCCTGTTGAATGTTCTTGGTTGAGGTCTCTTTCTTGTTAGCTCCTAGCACGGGGGGTGGGTTTTCGGACTCACATGGTTGGGTGGAACGTGCTAAGCACCCCATTGGGTCCCCAGTCGAGGATCGAGTGGTGCGAATTGGTGTTGCAGCGACTCCAGAGTTGTATCCGTCATGGAGCCAGTTTTCATCTATTCATTTGTATCATGATTCTTGTTGTATGGTTTCCATGCATATTGGAAACACTCTTGTATCATTGTACCTCTTGAGGATTGTACTGTAATGTATTGTTAAACTCGGTGTGGATAGTGGTCGTGGCAATTGTTATTCAATGTGTTAAGTTAATTATGCATATGTTGTAATTATGTACATAGATGGTTTCTTATCAATGATTATCATGTATGTGTTATATTTGTTAACATTTACTTTGTTATGAATTATATTTTTGGTTTTTATTCTTTATTGTCGTTGTGTGGATCTCATTCTCGTAATGACTCCTGGTGTACCCCAAGGGATGTATGTGCTAATGAATCTAATTAAATGAAATTCATGTTATGATTTAATGTGTATTACATGTATGTTATGTTTACTTAAAAAAAATAAAATTGTGCTATAATTATTGTTTAATTGTCCTTTGGGGTTCGCACGACGAGGTGTTACAACATGGTATTAGAGCATAGGTTCATACACTGGGCACTATGTGTGCTCACTATGTAACCTTGCGCTTAGACCTGTGAGTCTTGAGTTTCACTTTGCTTTTGTCATTGTTGTGAACTTGAATTTTCTTCTGTTAGATGGTGTCGGGTCGATGGTGCAGGAAACTAATGGGAAAGGATAGGACCCTCAATGTAGTGCGCAATGCACCGATATCCTTCCTGTCGGGGATGCTCTATGGACCCTTGAATTTTAGTGTGATGTGTTTCTTGGTGATGTGTTTTATGTGTGTGAATATGTCAAGTGTGTGTGAAATCTGCGATTTTGTTGTCCTTGAGTGATGAATTATGTTTTCTTGAATTTGTGAAGGTGTAAAATTTTACCCTTTTATTGAAAGTGATGTGAGAATTGGTGTTGGATAATGGTTAAAGTGGAGTCCTTTGTGTGAAAATTATGAGTTTTTGCGAAGATGTGAGGTTATATGGATAATTATTCTATGATTTTTAGCAAAATATAGTATCTTGAGGTTATGATGCAACTTGAATTATTGGTATTAATGTGCAATGTTCTATGGTAGCCTTTGATTTATAGGAAATTGGCTTCAGAAAGTATAGTGACGAAGGTAATGTAATTGTAATATGCAGGTATAGATACTTATAATGTCAAGTAGTAATTCAATTTGATATAGTAGATGAATTAGATTTATGGTTAGCATCTTTATGCGAATATTGCTTAACTAATAAGAAGCAAACTATTTACGAGTTACTAGAATTGTTTTGACTATTATGTGTAGTTTGGTGGGAGGGACAGTGTCGTATCACTCGCTCGCGAGTGCCCTACTATGCTGGGAATTCCTCTCACGATGTATTTGTGATATATATGTATTGTGCACAATGTTTGTTTGCATGCAGGATTGCAGGAATTAAGTCTCGATTCCACCTGCATTGTCAGGACAGGGCGAGCATTATATACACCCAATGGGGTTGACGTTGAACATAGGAGCTGACAAGAAAGTTTTCCCCAACCCAGTTCATCACTAATCCTTGTGTTTGGAAAATTAGTCTGGTTACAACCCTATCACTATTATCGTTTTGGTATCATTTCCTTATTTTGGTTTGTTTAATTTTTCGTTGCTTACTTGATGATGTTTAATTGTTGTTTTAATTTATGGTGTTGATGTCCTTATGACCATTGATATTGTTGTGTTACCATGTTTATGCTTGAGCTTGGATTCCCGGAGTAAGTCGAAGCCTTGGGGGGGAGGATGTAGGGCCCCTCTGTCTGTGATGTCCTTGTGTTGCCTGTGACTCGATTGTAAAGTTAGTGTTGATTGGCATGATTGGAATTGATTCAATTTATTCGGTTTGTATTTTGAGGTAATAAATGAAATAAAAGTTATAATACTTTTATGTTTTTGTCAAATAAAATATTATTAATGTTTAAAATGAATTAAATAAATCAAACTTGAATATTATAATTAAATAAATAAATAAATGATTGTGGAAGAAATAAATTAAATGACTTCCTTATTATTATTTTCGGAGGATAAAATACTTCATATGCAATAAAAATAAGATTTTTATTATCATTTCTGTGTGAAATAAATAATAATCAGGCAAAGAAATATTATTTGAATTTCAAGTTTCTGTTATGGGGAATGTGAAAATACATTTAGTTTGGAATTGAAGGGGCACCTTCAGTGGTATATTTGTATCTCTGGCTTGAGGGTTGAAAAACAACATGTTTTCAATTTTGCATAATTGAAGAGAGGGAATCTTGGTGAGAGCCAAAAGAAAGAGGAAAAGGAATGGGAGGAGACCACATCTGCGGGAAGAATTCTGTCAAAAGATTTTATTTTCCCCTCTCTCTATTCAGTAAGTGCGAAATACTGAGGTAAGTCATTGTCATGATTTCTTGCTTTACTTTTTAGTTGTGGCCATTTGCGTATGTGGCATGTCCTTTTACCTTTAATAGTTCATGTGTTCTGTGTATGCTTCCATATTTTCCTCTCAGACGCCTTGCCTACGCTTCCATAATTTGCTATTTCAATATATTCTTATTGCTAATGGCTGTTAAATCTGCTATGGCCTTAAGCCCATGATCATCGTTTTTCTTTATGCTTTGGTGTCTTTGCTGCCCTTCGTATTGAATAGTTTCGATCTGTGTAAGAGTTGTCTCAACTCTCAGCGGAGGTTTGTTCTCTTTTAGGACTGTAGATTGGTCTTGTGTGCACCACCATTCTTACCAAGTATGTTATAATATTAATGCAAGTGAAATATTTTTCCCTAATGTATCATCTTTGAATCCTTATAACCATCTAGGAAGAGCATTTTTATCTTGGCTCAATTAAGCCAGTTCGCGCCTTGCCTTCCATCCCTACCAATTTCAAATGGGCTTGAAAGTTTCTTAGGCTTTTCAGTAAACTTACCTGTGTGCACCGACTATCATTATGTCATCTCTGAACTTGGCTTGCACAATAGTATTTAGGTATGGATGGGGTCATGTCTTCCATCACGGCTGCAACTGCGAAACCCGCCAAATGATCTTCATTCTTGATACCCAGATGTATGTCCATACCATGTTCCATACCTCCCAATTCTAGGCGCAGGCAGTGAGGACGCTGATAAAGATTGTAAAATCTGGTGATTTCTTTGTCAACCTGTCACCGCCGCGCACTGGAACATAATAGGAAGTTTAAAGTTTTAATTAACCTATTTGATTCTTTTAGCAATCTATCACAGATGTCGCTTTTGAAAATAAGATATTGTCTTTTTCTAATAAAATAAAGAGCTTTCCTTTGGTCGTGGTAAAGTTTAATTTCCAAACTTCAACTTAAGCGCGTCCCTGGAAACTCGCCAGTAAACAGAAATGTGTTTAGTTCTAAAAGGAAAAACTGTACATTATTTATCCTCTTAAGTCACGCATTTGCACCTCGCCTTTCTCTTTCCCTTCTATCTTGTGGAATACTTTTGGGATTTGTTAATAACACAAGTGGATGGCGATATTTCCATATTCCATTATTCACTTTCTAATATACTTGGCAACCTGTCACAGTTTCTGCATTTAGAGTTGAGGCATTGTACAGAATTAAGTAGCCTCCTTGAAACCATTAAATACCTTTCACAGCTGCAAATTTTAGACTTACAAAGTGTAGTAATTTAAATAGCCTCTCTGATTTCATTGTCAACCTGTCTGAGCTGTGGCATTCAAATTTTATAAATATCCTTGTAAGTATAACCCCGGTGGAATAATTGTAATATTTATTTGTTATGTTGAACTAAGCTTCCGTCAATGTTAAAACACGGGTATATATTTAGAGGTAGGGGTAAGATGGATAAGGATTATTTTTGTCTATGACTGGGCTCTGAAAATTGAATGAAGGTTATTTCTTTATTAAATGATTAGCAAAATGTCTCATAAGGTTAAGACATTCAGGATATTATTATTACCACAATTATTATGGATTATTCCTTGTTAATTTGTAGGTGAATATTGTTATTTTATAACCTTTAGAGTAGAATGGTAAGATTAGCGTGTAAACTAAATAACTAGGAAATTGTATTAAGATTGTTTCAAATATTATTCGAGGGAAATAATCTTTTCATTTAATTATGAGATTAATGATTAGGAATATTATGAAATGTAAAAATGTGCCTTGAGATAATTACGGTATGTGATTATAGAGTTCCTTTATTTATTTTAAATTAATTCTTATTAAACGAATGTATCAATTGTATTTGAATGGTCATTGTTCATTTAAGGTTAATTTGATGCATCCTATTTGTGGTGTCCTCATTGGAATCGCTTGGTTTCAGAAGTAATTTCATTTTATTGGGATCATATCCTTTTTTGAGTAATTTGACGTTAAGGTAGCTACTAGAGAATTCAATTATATTAGAAATGACATCAAGATTAATGTTGTGGATGATGGTTTATAGAAAATGATGAAATTAGTAATATTAAGTCAATTAGAAGAATTAATTAAAAATATATAGATGTATATATATAATGTTATTTTGAAGGTAGGTCATTTTCTTAATAAACGTACTCTTATCCCTCATATGTTGATTATGTTTGGCTAATGGATACTCTTGGCAAATGGGTAATGGAATCTTTCATATTATCTTTAAGACCTAGGAATCGTTATGTGAAATGAACATTTTTGTATAAACATTCATTCATGTAATTGTGAGACGTGAATATTAGTGTGAATGTTTTATATTTATAAGTTTATGAAGTAGGTAGGGATATGTTGAAAATAAGAAAATTTCTTGGTTAAGATAGTTTTATTTTGGTAATTAGGAGAATTGATAATTGTAGAGTTGACTATTTATTTTTGGCTAGATGTAGGGTTTCTGTTAATTAGATGATTTTCTAAGTAATGACTATCTCCTTATTCTCTTCTTTGTAAGTTCTCTATAAGGATGCTTATTTGTTTTCACGATTGATTGGATGGTTTGAACCGGTTGATTTGTATCAAGTTGATTATGTATTTTATTTTTGGAGGGAGCTCATTTGTGTCATAAGGTTGTGATTAGATTTTGGACCTTGCGGATGGATAGAAAGTGTTTGTTTCATTATTGTTGTTCATTAAGTGTATCCCTATGTTTAATGATTGTTATGATGAATTTATTTCGATGTATCTTTTGAGTTGTTTGGTTTTCATAGTGATTTTATTCATTGAGTGCACATTTGATTAATGAATGAGTTTGATGGATCCTTATTATTTTGGTCGCCTGCTTCAGTCTTTTTGGTTGAGGAGATTTCCGTATGTTAAGTTTTTGTGTTGGGACTATATTGCTTCACTTTTACCCTCATTTGTGGATTGTCGTTCTTTTCACTTCCAGAGGCTTGAGATGATTGACAGTTGATGTTCTCTCTTTTATGTGCCCTTGAAGTGGCAAGTGTTTTGGTATCAGGATTTTGAAAGGGTTGTACAAGAATTGTTGAGACTTTGATTTTGTACTTGTTAGCGAGATGGGTAATGCCTCGCATGCCTTTATGTTGTGATTCTTTGTTCAAATTATGATTGTACAACCCTTGGTTGTTTTTGGTTTGATGTTGTTGGGTCTCTAGGGAGAGTGGCTCCTCGTGGGGGCCGGCGCCCCGTTTAAGGGGAAGGGCACAGGATAACCCACGAGTGAGTTAGTAATTAAGTGAAAACCTAATAATTAACTTAGTAAGGTTAGGTAGTAATATCATTATAAGATTTAAAAATGGATGCCTCGTCTTCATTAGTGCTTCCACAGACTAATGGAAGGCTGAGAAGGCCGTGGTTGGCAAGGTCGTGACCTCGTCTTCACGAGAGGTTTACGGCTCCGCATGAGTCACCCTATGGACCAGTGCCTCCAGTTGGGAGGAAGGGCACAGGATAGCCATAGATGGGGGCCGCCGCCTCCAGTTGGGAGGAAGAGCACATGATAACCCATGTAGGACTATGCGATGACACTCTCCCCTAGTTGCCCAGGTGTTTTTACTTTATTGTGTTCCTCTGGAAGTACGTTATGGGAGTTATTTTAGATTGTTGTTGGTTGGACTTATATTGATTTAAATGGAGTATTGCCTTGATACATCTTTGGTGTACTTTGCGGTCTTGTATGATCTCATTGATATTTGATTTATGACCTTGTACTCTTTTGGTACTATGCTATGATGTTATTATATTGTTTAATTGCAATTTGAATTGTATTATGTTTATTAATTCAGTTTGATTTGGAAGTGTTTTATGATCATTCTTTGGTTACTTGTTTATTTGTCATTGCTTTGATTTATGTGTTGGGATTTGTGATTTTAAGTTATTATATTTACTCTTGTAATCCTTGAGTTTTATGATACTTTTGTATGATGTTGAGTCTTGTGGTTCCCTGTTGAATGTTCTTGGTTGAGGTCTCTTTCTTGTTAGATCCTAGCACGGGGGGTTGTTTTTCAGACTCACATGGTTGGGTGGAACGTGCTAAGCAGCCCATTGGATCCCCAGTCGAGGATCGAGAGGTGTGGATTGGTGCTGTTGCATCGACTCCAGAGTTGTATCCGTCATGGAGCCAATTTTCATCTATTCATTTGTATCATGATTCTTGTTGTATGGTTTCCGTGCATATTGGAAACACTCTTGTATCATTGTACCTCTTGAGGATTGTACTATAATGTATTGTTAAACTCGGTGTGGATATTGGCCGTGGCAATTGTTATTCAATGTGTTAAGTTAATTATGCATATGTTGTAATTATGTACATAGATGGTTTCTTATCAATGATTATCATGTATGTGTTATATTTGTTAACATTTACTTTGTTATGAATTATATTTTTGGTTTTTATTCTTTATTGTCGTTGTGTGGATCTCAGTCTCGTAATGACTCCTCGTGTACCCCAAGGGATGTATGTGCTAATGAATCTACTTAAATGAAATTCATGTTATGATTTACTGTGTATTACATGTATGTTATGTTTACTTAAAAAAAAAAATTGTGCTGTAATTATTGTTTAATTGTCCTTTAGGGTTCGCACGACAAGGTGTTACAACATGGTATCAGAGCATAGGTTCATACACTGGGCACTATGTGTGCTCACTATGTAACCTTGCGCTTAGACCCGTGAGTCTTGAGTTTCACTTTGCTTTTGTCATTGTTGTGAACTTGAATTTTCTTCTGTTAGATGTTGTCGGGTCGATGGTGCAGGAAACTGATGGGAAAGGATAGGACCCTCGATGTAGTGCACAATGCACCGATATCCTTCCTGTCGGGGATGCTCTATGGACCCTTAAATTTTAGTGTGATGTGTTTCTTGGTGATGTGTTTTATGTGTGTGAATATGTCAAGTGTGCGTGAAATCTGCGATTTTGTTGTCCTTGAGTGATGAATTATGTTTTCTTGAATTTGTGAAGGTGTAAAATTTTACCCTTTTATTGAAAGTGATGTGAGAATTGGTGTTGGATAATGGCTAAAGTGGAGTCCTTTGTGTGAAAATTAAGAGTTTTTGCGAAGATGTGAGGTTTTGTGGATAATTATTCTATGATTTTTAGCAAAATATAGTATCTTGAGGTTATGATGCAACTTGAATTATTTGTACTAATGTGCAATGTTCTATGGTAGCCTTTGATTTACAGGAAATTGGCTTCAAAAAGCATAGTGATAAAGGTAATGTAATTGTAATATGCAGGTATAGATACTTATAATGTCAAGTAGTAATTCAATTTGATATAGTAGATGAATTAGATTTATGGTTAGCATCTTTATGCGAATATTGCTAACTAATAAGAAGAAAACTGTTTACGAGTTACTAGAATTGTTTTGACTATTATGTGTAGTTTGGTGGGAGGGACAGTGTCGTATCACTCGCTCGCGAGTGCCCTACTATGCTGGGAATTCCTCTCATGATGTATTTTTGATATATATGTATTGTGCACAACGTTTGTTTGCATGCAGGATTGCAGGAATTAAGTCTCGATTCCACCTGCATTGTCAGGATAGGGCGAGCATTATATACACCCAATGGGGTTGACGTTGAACATAGGAGATGACAAGAAAGTTTTCCCCAACCCAGTTCATCACTAATCCTTGTGTTTGGAAAATTAGTCTGGTTGCAACCCCGTCACTATTATCGTTTTGGTACCATTTCCTTATTTTGGTTTGTTTAATTTTTCATTGCTTACTTGATGATGTTTAATTGTTGTTTTAATTTATGGTGTTGATGTGCTTATGACCATTGATATTGTTGTGTTACCATGTTTATGCTTGAGCTTGACTTCCCGGAGTAAGTCGAAGCCTTGGGGGGGAGGATGTAGGGCCCCTCTGTCTGTGATGTCCTTGTGTTGCCTGTGACTCAATTGTAAAGTTAGTGTTGATTGGCATGATTGGAATTGATTCAATTTATTCGGTTTGTATTTTGAGGTAATAAATGAAATAAAAGTTATAATACTTTTGTGTTTTTGTCAAATAAAATATTATTAATGTTTAAAATGAATTAAATAAATCAAACTTGAATATTATAAATAAATAAATGATTGTGGAAGAAATAAATTAAATGACTTCCTTATTATTATTTTCGGAGGATAAAATACTTCATATGCAATAAAAATAAGATTTTTATTATCATTTCTGTGTGAAATAAATAATAATTTCAGGGCAGCGAAATATTATTTGAATTTCAAGTTTCTCGCTATGGGGAATGTGAAAAGATATTTTAGTTTGAATTTAAGGGGCACCTTCAAAGGGTATATTTGTATCTCCTCGCTTGAGGGTCTAAAAATAACATGTTTTCAATTATGCATAATTGAAGAGAGGGAATCTTGGTGAGACCCAAAAGAAAGACGAAAAGGCACAGGAGGAGACCACATCTGTGGGAAGAATTCTGTCAGAAGATTTTATTTTGCCCTCTCTCTATTCAGTAAGTGCGAAATACTGAGGTAAGTCATTGTCATGATTTCTTGCTTTCCTTTTTAGTTGTGGCCATTTGCGTATGTGGCATGTCCTTTTACCTTTAACAGTTCATGTGTTGTGTCTATGCTTCCATATTTTCCTTTCACACGCCTTGCCTACGCTTCCATAATTTTCTATTTCAATATATTCTTATTGCTAATGCCTATTAAATCTGCTATGCCCTGAAGCCCATGATCATCGTTTTTCTTTATGCTTTGGTGTCTTTGCTGCCATTCGTATTGAATAGTTTCGGTCTGTGTAAGAGTTGTCTCAACTCTCAGGGGAGGTTTGTTCTCTTTTAGGACTGTAGATTGGTCTTGTGTGCGCCACCATTCTTACCAAGTATGTTATAATATTAATGCAAGTGAAATATTTTTCCCCAATGTATCATTCTTTGAATCCTTATAATCATCTAGGAAGAGCATTTTTATCTTGGCTTAGTTAAGCCAGTTCGCGACTTGCCTTCCATCCCTACCAATTTCAAATGGGCTTGAAAGTTTCTTAGGATTTTCAGTAAACTTACTTGTGTGCACCGACTATCATTATGTCATCTTTGAACTTGGCTTGCACAATAATATTTAGGCATGGATGGGGTCATGTCTTCCATCGCAGCTGCAACTGCGAAACCCGCCAAATGATCTTCATTCTTGATACCCAGATGTATGTCCATACCATGTACCATACCTCCCAATTCTAGGCGCATGCAGTGAGGACGCTGATAAAGATTGTAAAATCTGGTGATTTCTGTGTCAACCTGTCACCGCTGCGCACTGGAACATAACAGGAAGTTTAAAGTTTTAATTAACCTATTTGATTCTTTTGGCAATCTATCACAGATGTCGCTTTTGAAAATAAGATATTGTCTTTTTCTAATAAAATAAAGAGCTTTCCTTTGGTCGTGGGAAAGTTTAATTTCCAAACTTCAACTTAAGCGCGTCCCTAGAAACTCGCCAGTAAATAGAAATGTGTTTAGTTCTAAAAGGAAAAACTGTACATTATTTCTCCTCCTCTTAAGTCACGTATTTGCACCTCACCTTTCTCTTTCCCTTCTATCTTGTGGAATACATTTGGGATTTGTTAATAACACAAGTAGATGGTGATATTTCCATATTCCATTATTCACTTTCTAATATACTTGGCAACCTATCATAGTTTCTGCATTTAGAGTTGAGGCATTGTACAGAATTAAGTAGCCTCCCTGAAACCATTAAATACCTTTCACAGCTGCAAATTTTAGACTTACAAAGTGTAGTAATTTAAATAGCCTCTCTGATTTCATTGTTAACTTGTCTGAGCTGTGGCATTCGAATTTTATAAATATTTTTGTAAGTATAACCCTGGTGGAATAATTGTAATGTTTATTTGTTATGTTGAACTAAGCTTCCGTCAATGTTAAAACACAGGTATATATTTAGAGGTAGGGGTAAGATGGATAAGGATTATTTTTGTCTATGACTGGGTTCTGAAAATTGAATGAAGGTTATTTCGTTATTAAATGATTAGCAAAATGTCTCATAAGGTTAAGACATTCAGGATATTATTATTACCACAATTATTATGGATTATTCCTTGTTAATTTGTAGGTGAATATTGTTATTTTATAACCTTTAGAGTAGAATGGTAAGATTAGCGTGTAAGCTAAATAACTAGGAAATTGTATTAAGATTGTTTCAAATATTATTCGAGGGAAATAATCTTTTCATTTAATTATGAGATTAATGATCAGGAATATTATGAAATGTAAAAATGTGCCTTGAGATAATTACGGTATGTGATTATAGAGTTCCTTTATTTATTTTAAATGAATTCTTATTAAACGAATGTATCAATTGTATTTGAATGGTCATTGTTCATTTAAGGTTAATTTGATGCATCCTATTTGTGGTGTCCTCATTGGAATCGCTTGGTTTCAGAAGTAATTTCATTTCACTGGGATCATATCCTTTTTTGAGTAATTTGACGTTAAGGTAGCTACTAGAGAATTCAATTATATTAGAAATGACATCAAGATTAATGTTGTGGATGATGGTTTATAGAAAATGATGAAATTAGTACTATTAAGTCAATTAGAAGAATTAATTAAAAATATATAGATGTATAAATATTTAATGTTATTTTGAAGGTAGGTCTTTTTCTTAATAAACCTACTCTTATCCCTCATATGTTGATTATGTTTGGCTAATGGATACTCTTGGCAAATGGGTAATGGAATCTTTCATATTATCTTTAAGACCTAGGAATCGTTATGTGAAATGAACATTTTTGTATAAACATTCATTCATGTAATTGTGAGACGTGAATATTAGTGTGAATATTTTATATTTATAAGTTTATGAAGTAGGTAGGGATATGTTGAAAATAAGAAAATTTCTTGGTTAAGATAGTTTTATTTTGGTAATTAGGAGAATTGATAGTTGTAGAGTTGACTGTTTATTTTTGGATAGATGTAGGGTTTATGTTAATTAGATGATTTTCTAAATAATGACTATCTCCTTATTCTCTTCTTTGTAAGTTCTCTATAAGGATGCTTATTTGTTTTCACGATTGATTTGATGGTTTGAACCGGTTGATTTGTATCAAGTTGATTATGTATTTTATTTTATTCTATTTGCGTTTTGTTTATGGAGGGAGCTCATTTGTGTCATAAGTTTGTGATTAGATATTGGACCTTGCGGATGGATAGAAAGTGTTTGTTTGATTATTGTTGTTCATTAAGTGTATCCCCGTGTTTAATGATTGTTATGATGAATTTATTTCAATGTATCTTTTGAGTTGTTTGGTTTTCATAGGTGATTTTATTCATTGAGTTCACATTTGATTAATGAATGAGTTTGATGGATCCTTATTATTTTGGTCGCCTGCTTGAGTCTTTTTGGTTGAGGAGATTTCCGTATGTTAAGTTTTTGTGTTGGGACTATATTGCTTCACTTTTACCCTCATTTGTGGATTGTCGTTCTTTTGGCTTCCAGAGGCTTGAGATGATTGATAGTTGATGTTCTCTCTTTTATGTGCCTTTGAAGTGGCAAGTGTTTTGGTTTCATGATTTTGAAAGGGTTGTACGGGAATTGTTGAGACTTTGATTATGTATTTATAGCGAGATGGGTAATGCCTCGCATGCTCCTCTGTTGTGATCTAATGTTCTTGTTATGTTGTACAACCCTTGGTTTCTTGGTTTTTGGTTTGATATTGTTGGGTCTCTAGGGAGAGTGGCTCCTCGTGGGGGCCGGCGCCCCGTTTAAGGGGAAGGGCACAGGATAACCCACGAGTGAGTTAGTAATTAAGTGAAAACCTAATAATTAACTTAGGAGGGTAGGGTAGTAATATCATTATAAGATTTAAAAATGGATGCCTCATCTTCATTAGTGCTTCTGCAATTAAATAAAGCGTCGCCAGCGCCGTGGCTGGCAAGTATAATGCGGACCTCGCCCTCACGCAGAGGCCCACGGCCTCCGCAGGCTGAGTCGTACCCTTAAGGACCGCGCTCCAGCTGGGGAGGGAAGCGCGCCGCATAGCGCCAAAGGATGGGGCCGGCGCCCAGCTTGGGGAGTGCGAAGAGCATTGTGATGGGACCTATGACTATGGCGACACTCTAGCTGCCTGCAGCGTGTTTACTTTATTGTGTTCCTCTGGAAGTACGTTATGGAAGTTGTTTTAGATTGTTGTTGATTGGACTTATATTGATTTAAATGGAGTATTGCCTTGATACATCTTTGGTGTACTTTGTGGTCTTGTATGATCTCATTGATATTTGATTTATGACCTTGTACTCTTTTGGTACTGTGCTATGATGTTATTATATTGTTTAATTGCAATTTGAATTGTATTATGTTTATTAATTTAGTTTGATTTGGAAGTGTTTCATGATCATTCTTTGGTTACTTGTTTATTGGTCATTGCTTTGATTTATGTGTTAGGATTTGTGACTTTAAGTTATTATATTGACTCTTGTAATCCTTGAGTTTTATGATACTTTTGTATGATGTTGAGTCTTGTGGTTCCCTGTTGAATGTTCTTGGTTGAGGTCTCTTCCTGTTGGGGCCTCTAGCACGGGGTGGGCCTCTGACTCCTTACATGGTTGGGTGGGAACGCTAAGCAATCTCTACTGGGTCCTTTCTTACCGAGGGGATCAGGGAGGTATGGATTTCTTCAGGCCGCTAAAGTGGATTCCCAGAGTTGTATCCAAGTGGTTTCGGGCCGCTTTCATCTATTCATTTGTTTCATGATTCTTGTTGTATGGTTTCCGTGCATATTGGAAACACTTTTGTATCATTGTACCTCTTGAGGATTGTACTGTAATGTAATGTTAAACTCGGTGTGGATATTGGCCGTGGCAGTTGTTATTCATTGTGTTAAGTTAATTATGCATATGTTGTATTTATGTATTCAGATGGTTTCTTATCAATGATTATCATGTATGCGTTATATTTTGTTAATGTTTATCTTGTTATGGATTATATCTTTGGATTTTATTCTTTATTGTTGTTGTGTGGATCTAGTCTTTGTAATGATTCCTTGTGTACTCCTGGCGATGTATGTAAAGTTAGTGAATCCGCTTTGCCTGAAATTCCGGCATGTTAAGACGGCGTATTACATGGCTGTTATGCCTAATTTTAAAAAATAAAATCGCGTAATTAGCCGGTGTAATTGTCCTTTGGGTTCGGTGACACGCAAGCGGCATTTTCATTTAAAACCGTAAAATGCAATTCAAATTCTGACTGTTAACATAGAGTTTGTATCCATGAGTTCTTTCTAAAACGCCTTTTCTAGATCTTTATTTATTAAGGACTCAAAAGTGTCGTGAGTGACAGTTCCTCGAAGGCTAAAATGTATAATCAGATTTCACAAATATTTACATGTATCCATGCATTCAAATGCATCATTAGATATCCTTTATACACTTATTAAAAAAACACTAATGTATTATTGTTTTGTTTCAATCATAAATGTTTTTTTTTTATATGTTTGAAATGCAAATTGTTTCTAACATTTCTAACTTTATGCACGTAGGCATATATAGAGATTCTTGTTTTATATACTAAATTACATGGACACATGTACACATCCATACATGCATAAAATGTTTATATGGATCCATATTTTTATGCTTTCCTTTGATATATGCATTCATAATAACTAGTTTATTTCTCCTATTTTCTTTCATTTAATACTACAAATGCAAGTTGAGTCTCATCATGCTTTCAGACTCGTTCAGATGCCAAGGATGCTTTTCACTCTTCTATGCATTATGTGTTAATATCGATACATGTATACATGCATACATGTATAAGCATAGATGCCCAAGCATTGTTACATAAATGTTTCTCTCCTAAATAATTCCAGCGTGCAAAGTGCTGCAAAACATGGAATTTACTCCATCAGAGGCCATACCTTATCTTTACGTGAATAAGGTTGTTTATATCTTCCAAATTATTTTTTGTTTAAAATATATACACAAAAATATTTATTCTATTACATAAATAAGATTAAAAATCTTATTTTTAAATAAAATCAATACCCCTGAAATCAGTTTCATCTAAGAATTTATTGTAATATTTATTTCACTTATTACATTTTAATAAGTCAAATTATTACATTTTATTTTGAATGCAAAGTGCTATAAACATGTGAATTATTTTAGTCTAGCTACATTCTATCTTAGGTAATAAGGTTCTTTATTATATCTTTGCAAATTACTTTTTGTTTAATACATATACACAAATATTTATTCGTATTACATAAACAAGATTAAAATCTTATTTATAATAAAATCAATAGCTTTCTAGTGATTCATCTAAGAATTTATTGTAATATAATTACATTGTTCTATACACAAAAATATGTTTTCGTATTACATAAACAAGATTAAAGTCTTATTTATAATAAAATCAATAGCTTTATATAGAAGTAACCTTCATACTACATTAAAAAAAAGATTGATTAATCTTAGAAAAGTTTACACTCAAATGAGCTACCCCTATCAATGTTCCACCTAACACTAGTGTTTCTACTAGCACTTGCATATTGTGATATGATAAACTAAAATAACTAAGTTGTATTAATTAACGTAACATGTGTTTTAGAACATTACACTAAACATAATTTTATTTACAAATAGACATAAAAGCAAAAAAAAAAGAGATATGGTAAACTTTGTTTCACCATGCATATAAATATGGGTCATGTAAAGAATGCATTTTTTTTTAGTGCCTGCGCACATGTTTTTGTAAATTGTTGCAAATGATATTTGATGCTTTAGAAATATTCCTACATCAAAACTTTGTTCGAATTGAAATGACTAATGAATTTAAGGAGCAAAAGCTTTATTAAAAAAAAAATTAAAAAACTGTGCATTGGTCATAAGTAGTTTATTTCTCCTGTTTTCTTTCATTTAATACTGCAAATGCAAGTTGAGTCTCATTGTGCTTTGAGACTCGTTCAGATGCCAAGGATGCTTTTCACTCTTCTATGCATTATGTGTACGTGGATACATGTATACATAGATGGCTAGAGCATTGTTACAAACGTTTCAGATTATTTGCATTTAATAATTTAAACAAAATAATAATACATTTTTGCTTCCTGATTAAGATCATAAAGAATGTTTCTTGTCACAAATGTATACATACACACATAAAAATACAAGTATTCATTGGTATATCTATAAAAAAGTCCACGTATACATGGTACCCATAAATGCAATTTTGCATGCATCCATCAACACATGTTAACTGTTCACATGTCTCTATGGACCACGTTGCCCGTGGACCCTAAACATTCCACGCATTAATGCACCATTGCAAATTACTTCAAACTTTCCTAGCTATATTTAATACATTTATATTCCTATCTCCTACCTAATTACTTTTTCTAACTCATAGCTAGATGCTTTGCACTTCCCTAGAACCGGACGCTTATGCCACTGTTAATATTAGATAATATATTACCCTCATTTTAATTTGCTTTCTATTGAGCAAAAGAACTCAACATAAATCTACTCATTAAATATTAATATATCGGTTAAACCATGTGTACTTGTTTCGGAGCATTTGAATCTTTTTCTGTAGTACCATCTCCCATTTCCTTCCTCGCAAATAAATGCAATCTACTGGCTTCCTGTGCATGCTACTTGATAATGTCTCTGTGCCTCTTGTGGTTGGTTGCACTCCCACTTAGGGCATTTTAGGGGTTTTTAAACTAAGGTCAGATGCCACAATCTTGCTCTCACGCGGCCTGGTTGACCTATTTCATTGGCATGAGATCCCTCTATTCACCATGAATGCTCTACTCTCGACCTTGGTGCTGGGAGCTCGTGTGCCCCTGGTCCCCACATGGTCCTTTTACCCCCGGTTTAGGTTGTTGAAATTAGGGTTTCTTGCGATGGTTACGTCCCTCTTCAAGTGACTGTTGTTTCTTTTAACGCCATATCAATCAGTGTTGCTAAGACTTCTGGTGTAGATCGTCAGTGGTTCTTTACAAATGTTGTGGGTGCTAGAGGTATTGCTTGCCCTGTGGGTGAAATTATGACCCATCCATTGTGTCAAGTCTTCTTTGTTGGTGATCTGTGGTTAGTATGTGTTGGAAAATCTAGACTTCTATTTGTGAAGTGGTTTTGGTCTGTGGGTTCAAAAATCTTTGGCTTAATCTTTTTGATTTATACAAAAAGGTCTTAGATTCTTGGAGGCGAATCGTTGAGTGAAAGATCGAGTTCTTCCCATGTGCACGAGGTTTCTTCATAGCATCTTTAGCATCTTTTGACTCTTGAAAGGATAGGGGTTTGGTACTTGATATTAAGTTGTGGTTGTGGGGTGAGCACTTTCTTTCGATCAAGCTTTGGTCTACTATTTTCAATCCCCCTTTTGAATCTCTAAATGTTAGACTTGTGTGGGTTTGCCTTTTGAACCTTCCTCTCTAGTTCTGGGAGGATTCATGTTATGAGGCCATAGGAAGAAACTCTATTGGATATTTCTTGAAGGTTGATTCAATCACATCCTGCATGGATCATTCTATACTTTCTTGCATCCTAGTGGACATTGATATCTCCAAGCCTCTTCACGGGGATGTGATTTTGATGGTGGGGGATAGACTTTGAACTCATCTGATTGACTACAAGGATCTTCCCTTTAGATGCAAATGACGGTTTACCATTAATCACTTAGCTATTGATTGTCTTCTCTCCCAATGAAAGGTGCAAGGGCACGACAATGTGGTGGAAGAATGCTTGTGAAAATTACTTGAATATTCATGCTCCCAATTCCTAAACTATTTGCTCCTCTTAGGATGACATGTCTTCTAAGGAAATCAACTCTCTTGCACTTGGTGTATCTCTAATGTGCCCCACCCTACTACTATATGAATCTCATTGGAGAACCTTTTACTATGATTGCTTAGCTTGCTATTCCTTCAACTTCAAATTAGCTTTAGCCTACTCATTTGGTGAAAGCTTATGGATTGTATTATTCAATTGGTTGTTTTGGACCTTCTATTTTGATCACTTAGCTTGCTATTCCTTTAGCTTCAAATCAACTTTAGCCTACTCATTTGGTGGCAACTTATCGATAAGCACTCTATGGAGGAATCCCCCTTGCTTCTCCTTGTTTTGAGGACTTGGATGATAATATCTCATGGATTATGGTTAGAAGGAGAAATAAAGGTCTTCCTAAATCAATCTCTCAATCTCATACTAGAGGGAAGGGTGTGAGGTTAAACATAGTCAGGTCTAGCATCATCTAAGTGAGGCTGTTGGAGTGAATAACCAAGATCTTCAATCTGCAACACCAAATAACCTCCACACATATTAGAGAGAAGCAACAACAAAATATGCTATTCTACCAATCAAGAATATAATATGATACAAGATTCACAAGATGTAAAATATGCAAGAGAAACCTTGTTTATAAAGGCAAGGTGAGGGATAGGATTAGACAAGATCATGACATGTGTCTTAATCCTATAACACGAGATTTAGAAATGACAACTAATACTTGTAGAAAGAATTCTAGGACCTAAGTAAACTTAACATGTAATTAGGACCTATAAGTGAATTAGATAGGTAAAACACCTATTTATACCAACACCTCCCTTTAAGTGCAACTTAGAGAATAGATTATTGTGCAAATGATGCAAAGATGGGTCTTGAATACGAGGCCATGTTAGGTACCCATGTACAAATGCAATCTCTCACAACTAGAGAAAATAAAAAAATCTAAAGGGATAAAGCTCCTCCCCAAAAGATAGATAAAAACATAATCTTCTCATTGAAGAATGAGAAGGACAAAACCCCATGCCAAGAAAAAGACCCCCTCATAAGAGAGAAGAAAAAGTGAGATTATGCAACCTATGTTGAATCTCCTACAATGATGGTAGATGCTTGACATTGAATGCTGAAGATGATCCAATTCCTGTGAACAACATTCCCCCCATCAGGAAAAGAAAAATTGAGATGGTATGTAGGATTTCTTCCCATTCCTGAAAGGAAGATGATGGAAGATGGATGATGAGGGATGTCTTTGAACTATGCTCATGTGTTTCCATGTCGATGCTGAAAACTGACACACTCTAAATATGCAATCTAGGCCACACTACAAAAGAGTACAATCCATAATCTAGTAGAGATGAATGTAGAACACAATCCAAAGACAAAGATACCTCATCTGAAGACAAAGAAGCCTCCTCCAAATAGTTTCCAAAAGAATCTACACTCATGCCAAATTGTGAAGAATGATCATGCAGAGAATGAACAAGAGGGTTAGAGTGTTCCCTCACAACAATTGAAGAAGGATCATCTCCATCAAAGAGAAGATGTATGCAATTAGTGGTGTCTCCCAAATTTGAAATGTGGGACTCAACAAACAAACCAACAATGCCTATCAAGTACTCATCCCAAGTAGATGTATCTGGAAGACGATGTAGATCTTGTTGCACTAAATCACAAGAGGCCAAAAATGTGACAATACATGCATCATCAAATGCAATAGAAGATGGAGATGGAATGGAAGGATCAAGAACGAGATCCAATGTGACCAATAGTCCACACAAGAACAAAATGGAATGGAAGGATCATGGTCCACACTAGAAGTGTGACCAATAGTCAAAGGAACTAAGTCATCATCAAAAGAAAATTTTGTAAAGGTGTATAGTTGAGATGCATAATCAACCATCCTAGTGTAGAAGTTGTCAAAACCAACTTCAGAGCCCAAGAACACCTGCATGCAAAGAGATACCTGTCATAGGGAAGAGAATGGAGAAAAAATCAAGAGAGGGTTTTTAAACTCTGAAATATGAAAAATGTATTAATCAGAGAGTGAGATAAAATACAATGATCAATCCTTATAAAAGGAGATTGTGCAACCCTAAAGAAACCCTAATAGGTAGACATTTAATAATTAATATAATTATTAAATGTCACAATATGCAAACTAAAGTGAAATCTTAAGAGAGGAATAAAGGTAACTTAATTAA